>BMAU01003580.1:0-308904 GCA_019973935.1 Trichonephila clavipes
ACTAAAATTTTTCATTGCAGCATTAACAAAAACCCCAAATTCTATTAAAACTCTTGAAGAAATGCAAGAAAATAGGGACGCAAATTTGTAGGCAGGTTACAGGTGAGCAGCTGTCACGAGAATCAGTGAGGATTCATATTAGCATTATTAAAAAAGAGCTTTCTTATTAACATTGAGCTTTTCGAAGCCACGACGTGAGTCTGATAATCAACGTGAACATCGTGATTAAGTGAAACCCGGGTAAAATGACAAGGCGAAGCGACACCGAGCTGATATGCTTCAAATAAAAATTTAATTTGAATACTTTTTAAGGTATCTATAATAAATTTTAATAGAAGATTGTACATTACATACAGTCGAAATCTCCATATAATGAACCTCTATTTTAGGGAATGCCTCTATTTTATGAATCCTTTTCCCTTGAAACCGAGGACATTTTACTATTCTCTACCCAAAATAACCTCCAAATAAAGCGAAGTACATTTTTATTTATTTTATTAAGATATCTCGACTGCAGCCTTTCAGAACCACGATTTTTTAAAAGCGTATAAATGGTTAATATTTACGATGTTTAGTGTCACTTAGATAAAAAAACGTAAACAAAATAGTTTTAAGAATATTAGTACAACAAAAATCTATTAAGTACAAAATTTTGACAAAAAAGAATATCGAATGACCCATTCAAAGCAGTCTCCTTTTATGAAAAATGCTTGTATTATAATAATGTTTGTCTGTATATAGCTCAGACCTCTGTACAGAGGCTGAACTAGAATTTTTGAATTATATAACTTAGAAGTGGATTTATATATCCATATTTTACTACAAGACAGGGGAGAAATTTTAAGAAAAACGCCAATAATTATTTCTATCGATGGAAAGTCTGAAAAAATCAATGTAAATTTTTCAAATTCCTACTTTAGTACTGTATAAAGTCTTTACTTTATATAAGGGAAATATTATTATTATAGAAACATTTTTTTATAAAAGGAGAACGTTTTGAAAATAGGTTATTCTAAGTTATTTTTTTGCCAAAATATTGTATTTAAATAATTTTTTTATCATAATGTCGTTAAAACAATTTTATACATGTATTCTAATCTAAGGAACACTAAATTTCATGAACACTATCTATTTATGCGCTTTTTTTAAAATCATGGTTACGAACGTTGCCGGATACCTTAATGAACTGTTTTTCTTTGAATAAATTTTCTCTCCCAATTTTAAAAATTATTCAGGACATTTGTTTTTAGAATTGTTCTCTCTTTTAGCCCATTTTAAGATGATAAATGAACTTGAACTGGTTTTATCAGGTGCCTAATTGTCATAGAGCAATGAAATTGTCCTACTTTTTTTTCGGAACTGAGCGACTTCATTAAATAATGCTCTGACTGTGTGTGTATATATAAAAATTTTGTTGACTTGATTTTTTTAAAAAATTTAATTACATTAGTCATGTCAATCAATTGTTAAACACAATTCATTTTTAATGCTGAATTATGGTAAATATTTCCCATGGGAGATTTCTATTCAATTAGAATTCCGTTAGAACATTTTTAGGTGTTTTGAAAATTTTTGAGGAATATATTTCTTAGAAAATGCTGGTAATAATTGTAATTCGATTAAACCTAGCGCAGACTCCAAATTCTGACAGAAAAATAGTTAATTTCTTTTAAAAATTTTGATCTTCAAAAGCTTAATTTTTACATTTAAATGTGTATTTCTTCATAAAATTTCCTGATGGGAGCAGAACAGTAGTGACTTCTTTTATTTGTCAGATAAGCATTTCCTTTCCATTCATCGTTCTTCTTTAGCATTTTATCTATTGTAGAAAAAGGTTCCAAACGATTTTCTTGCAATACGGAGAATAAATCACCTGTTAGAGAGATTTCTAAGAATGTTAAACATAAATGAATTCTAGTATCCAATTCGAATGAGCACAGAATTGGCTTTTGTTAAATCTTCGAAAAGGCTTTTTTCAAAGAATTTAAAACTAGTAGAAAAACCGATCCTACATAGTTGTTTAAATAATAAGTCTGGAACCTGTTTTCTTGCTAATGTAAAAATTTCATCCAGTGAACCTGCTATGCTTTTCTCTTTAATAAAAGAATAAAAATATTTTCGTTATGTCGCTTTTGAATTTGTTTAGATAGAAAACAACATAAAATACACTTGTAGGAAATCATGGATGCGCAATTCTATTGTAAAATAGAACGTTTAAAAAGTTAGATTCAGTTGAGCGAAGTAATTTTAATTTATAATCTTTCTGAGAAAAACTGAGCAAATTTCAATTACTCATACAAAAATTTTTAAGAATTATTGCTATTTTCGACTTTATAGTTGTATAAAACGGGATTTACATGTTATACCGTTGACTAATATCATTAGATCAAAAGACGTCACCAAATACTGCAATATGCAGCCAATAATGGAAACTATTATTGCTCACGCTTGAACGAAACGGGCGTAATTATAATAATGATAATATTTGGTGACACTTTTTAGAATTGGAGAGGTCACCTTCGTTTGGAGAAATTATTCGAAGTTATAATACGTAAGAGAGTAACGGTAAAACAGACATTTGTAAAAGTGTAGTTTGACACAAAACAGTTCGTTTTTTTTACTTTTAAAATTTTGTAATATTATGTTATATTCTTTCAAGCAATAGCCTTTTTTATTGTAAGAAATAGTTATTAACTTTATTTGCACAGTTTATTTTTAAGTATAATTATCAGCAAAAGCTAGATTTTACATACTTGATCAAAATAAGATTATTGAAATAATTTATAATATATGTATTCGTTGTTTTCACCCTGAAATTTAATCTATTTATGTGTACCACGTGACTCATTAATAATCAACATTTTTCACTTCTCTATTTATATGTTCTTATCTTACCTTAAGCATCATATAAATTATTGATTCCACGTTCTGAATCTGCGTTAAGATCCTTTCCACGGGTTTATATTTTCATTATAAACGAATTCACTAGATATAGTAATCGGATTAAATGATTTTCTGACGAGTCAGGCTTTCGCTATTCCTTCATCGATCTATTTCCCAATCTGCCTTGGAATAAATAAGCCGTTGTAATATCTAGGTATAATAAAACTGAAGATGAACAGAGCCGGGGCCATCTGCGGCGGGAGCATTGCACCATGGTATTTAGATATAATTTCAAGTAAATAGGGTTAAAATGTTAAAATTCTTCAAAAAACTATTTAACTTGTTAATTTATTTACCACACAAATGTTCTTAAACCAAGGGCTTTTTATATATTTTTTGTATTACCTTTTGTAATTTTCTACATATGTTATTTTTGTTAACAAATGCCAGTTTTTAAAAATTAAATTCCCCAAACTCAAACAGTAAAAACGCATGAATCCATTGGATGGAAAGAACTGTTCCATCAATGTGGTAATCATGTGACTATGACGTCACAGTAATTTAGCCATTCTTGTGATAAGAGGGTTTAGCATTTGTTATTTCATTCGGGAACTACCGAAGATCCATACATAAAATGTGATGATATATTGGTGTTTAAAAGGCCAGTTATTTTACGTTGCATATAAGGATTTGTATTATTGCTTAAAATTAACGCTATGAGTATACTATTTCAAACAAAAGCAACTTGACTCGGTCAATAAAAGTAAAAAAAAATTAAAATTTAATCTAAAATTTAAGAACAAAATCATAGCACATACTTAGAATATTTAAGAACATTTCCCTAAAAAACGAATGCGAAAAAGAAAAAGATTATATTCAGAAAAAGTAAAAAGTGGAGTTATACAGGAAAACCCTGTAGAGGAATTTAGGTGCTATTTTTAACACTGGAATTGATACTTTAATGTATAAAAAGATGACGGATTTAAAATTATACTAAATATATATCATTTCTGATTTCGAATTAATCACTAATGTAAAGGCTTTACTCTAATCATAAATTTAAAAATTATTCCAAAATCTTTGTAAAGTCTTATAACAAAGATGTAGATAAAAACCAAATTCATAAAATTTGTTTTCTACGGGGTTAAATTTAAATGAAAGGGATTAAATCACACACAGAGCATTCTAAATAATAATTATTAAATGAGCTTTTTCTTATTGTATTTACTGTGTTAAACCTTTTATTTACGTTGTCGTTACTATAGGAAGTACTAAGTGTCCTTTTAGCAAAATAAAACTTATTGAAGACTTATTTTCAGTCAAGAATATGAGCAAAATGCTTAAATGTACTTGCCATATTAAGCACTGAAAGAAAAATTGCAAAAAATGTAATTATACGGAAGTAATTAATGTATTAGTAAAACCAAATTCCCGTATCAATGGCAGAAGAAACAAATGATCATGTTTGTAATTTTTTTATAGTTTATAAAATATTTAGGACCCTCAATGTTTTCCTACACCTAGTCCCATTTAGTAGAGTGACCCGAATCAGAAGATGTAGATTATGTCTCATAGGAATTTTTTCGGTCTTCGATGAATAATTACGAGTTTAAATTTAATAGAATCTTATATACATTAATATCATTGAGTGGGAGTTATATTTATCGGGGTCACTCGCACCTGTTTTTGCTACCGTGGTTACTCGCAGGTGTAGAGAACACCCCAAACTTTTAACACTTGTATTTAAATATGAAAAAAATTGTAAGTCAATTATGATACATATTTATAAAGTACAAGATATTGTTTTGTGTTACACAAAGAAAATTATCAAATTTATTGCACACAAATGAGACTAACATTAATTTAAATAAAACATACAAAATTTTCAACTTAAAATGCATTATTTTGTATTTTTTCATAAACCTCAAATAAAACGTAAAAACCAGTAATAAACATTCTTTATAATTAAGTATAAGAATAGTAGAAAGTGGAAAAATAATATTTTAATCATTTTCCAAACATTCAGAGCTGTCTGTATACATATGCTCAATTGCTCACAGGGAGCTCTCAGCACCCCAGATAAACTTTTGAAAACCGTTAAGTTCCAGCCGTCCGCGAAACTGTTATTGCATCAAGCCAAAAGTTTTAATGTCCTAAAATACACAGCTACAGAAAAAAATTGTGGTTCTGAGAATTCTTTTTGGACTCTTAAGAGGCTTTTCTTGTTGCTGGGGTGTACAAAGTGATTGCGTGTTAACGTAGCACTATAAACGGTCCGGGGCTATTCGCAGTGGACCCTGTAATTTTGAACCATGGCCAAGTGACAAGGATAACACCTCAGTTGCCACCCCTTCTCCTAACTTCCACACCAGTAGGAGGACTTTTGAGCCTCAGCTAATTTAACTAGACAAGTTCCTCCCCCTCTCTCTAAGTGGCCGCGGTAGCCGAGTGGTCAATGTTTCGGATGGTGGCTGACCTTGTCGCGAGTTCGAGCCCAGTACCACTAAAGACCCACCTTGTAGGGCAGCGATGCACGTTAAATATGTTGAGAGCTGAAGCGTCCTCTCGTTTGTGGGGTAGTTAGGAGAGGGGGTGAAAGCTCAGGTGTCGTCTACGTCACTAGGTTCAAAAATACGTGGTCCGTCGCCAAAAGCCCTCGTGTATCTGAACAGTCCGACGTTAATATTCCCCCTCTCTCACTCACCTCCTCTCCCTATTTACAACTTTCTGAGTCTCCTGGAAATCCAATGAGAGTGTATGTTCACTTTCACCCTCGACAAATCAGAGAGCACCTCTAAGCTCTTATCCATGCCAAAATTTCTTCAAACTCCATCCAGAAGATACCTATAGACACGCCTCCCGGATCACTTCGCAACAGCCAATGACCTTCATGTCTCTGCGCAAAATGAAAAAACGCCACTTTCATCATCTTCAACATCAAAGACCACCATATATGGGGTTGAGGGCTGCTAGCAGTCCAGATGCCCAAAGAGGAACGCCCATTTCAACGTGTATCATTGCTCACAGTACACGGCAGGTCTTCACTGATACTAGGCTTGAACTCATAACACGCCAGCCTTGAGTCCGTGACCTTGACCGCAAGTCTACCGCTGCCACATAATATTATTGAAGACCATTTGAATCGTTATCACGTCAGGTATAAACCATTTTTTTCAGAATAATTTATATTCATTTAGTTTATTTATTTCGCCATGAGAAATATGAAATTCGTCTGTAAAATTTGTATATCTTTGTAGATAGGTCATTTGAACATCACAAGAGATTTAAATAGTTTCATATATTTCACATACTTTAATTTAGTTCTCATGCATTAATGCAATTAGAGTTGTTTGTGAAGTTTTAGCTAGGCAGGAATTATTTATTACGCAATTAGAACGAAATATTATTTTCAAAAAAACCTTTGGAAAATTACCTGGAGGTGCGGAAACGAATATGTTTGCGAGTTTTCTAATGTTCTACTACGATGTTTAAAGAAAAGTTTCGTTAAATTTACGAAACCTATAC
Source organism: Trichonephila clavipes (assembly GCA_019973935.1). Taxonomy (NCBI): domain Eukaryota; kingdom Metazoa; phylum Arthropoda; class Arachnida; order Araneae; family Nephilidae; genus Trichonephila; species Trichonephila clavipes. The sequence continues at coordinate 6,409 of BMAU01003580.1, forward strand.
AAAAAATATGTCATTATTCATTATAAAAAAACATATACTGAGCTAACGAGTTTCCTCCGCAACTTTTTTTTTTTTTTAAGAATACTCTAAAATGTCATAAATCTTTGAAAAATGTCATGATGGGCTGAAAAATGTTTAAAAAACTTTAGATCCACCAATAATAAATGAAGAATCCACAAAACAGTAAAGGGATTATTTGTAACCACTTATCTAAAATAAAAATGTTAATAAAAGAATAAAATATACTGTAAACAAACAAATATATGGTTCATTTTCTATAACGGATAAATTCACAATTAAAGTATTAAATATATAGTGCAAAAATATATGCTAAGCAAAATATGTATATGCTAAAACATTCTCTTTTTTTACATAAGGAATCATTCTGTCATGCTTTGGACAACTTTATTAATTTAGAAATAAAAAGAAAGAACAAATTTAATAAAAAAATGAGTAAATGAATGAGTTTTTAAAATGAGTAAAATAAAAATAACACAAAAAAATGTAAGCTATAAAACAAATAAAATAATAAATTATAAGCATGTAATAAATGCCATAAGCTATGAAACAATTTTTAAAAATTCGTTTCTTAGTGTGGCAGTATTAAGTTTTTTGGATTGTTATATCATTAAAGCATATTTCATTTTAATTAGATTAAACAGTTGGGACGAAATATGTCATTATTTTTCAATTATTTTAAGTGATTAGTTATACTTAAGCGTTTATATTTATATCTACTCTCATATAATTATTAAAAACTGTTTCCTGTAATTTTCAAACTCATTTTATAAGAAAAAAAATTAAAGCCTATAAAGAAGATGTTTTTAAGTCAATTACCCAAGTAAAATAACTTTTTCTGTACAATTTTACTGTTTAATTATTTTTTTTTAGAAATTGTAGTTAGTTATTCAAATAAGACCTTTAAAATAAGTTAGCCGCACTTAATGTGGAATTATTTGAGTCTTTTATGTTTCAAGTATTCCTAGGTTAAGAACTGTCAGTAGAGTAAAAACTTTTTGAAAATCTATTTCACGTTTTTGATGTTTCTAAAATCTCCAAATCATTACCTTTCCAATGATGTAACATACAAGCCATTATATGAATTAGAAGTATTTTGAAATGACTTTTAAAAAACAATCAGCTGCCTCGGTCAAGCCCCCTTTGACAGATTAAGTGTAAATATGTACTTTTTAAATCTGAGAACTTGCAAAGTCTCCGCAAAATTTCATATAATCATACACAATTAACTGTAGATTAAATGAAACTTACCTGTAATTTTATCTGTTAGTTTGTTTACGTCCTTTGGAGCCAAGTTTGTAAAACTATTGAAAATATTTATATTTAATTTGAAATTTAGTTCCTGTACAAAATTCTTTTGTAGTGTAAATAGAAACAAATCGTGAAATTTCTGCTTTCGAAATTTTTATACTTCTAAATACTTAATAACTTGTTTGTGATAATTCCTTTGGAAACGTGCTTTTTGAAAAAAAAATGATAATAATAAAATTATTTCAATAGCTTAAAAATGAGATTAAGGCAGAAATGAAAATGCCTTTATTGCAACCAACATAGATACTTAACAACAGGCAACAATTGTTAAATATTGCATATGTGAAACACCTGCTTTTCATCTAAACAATAGTAAAAGACATTTCAAACCATTCATTGAATCAATAGAAATTGAAGGGGAACCATTATTCTTATCATTCATTACCTTGCTGAAGGGGACTTGGTACCCTTTGAGCACACTTCTTTATTTACATATTTAAAAACTATATTTTAGAATTTTATACAATGTTTCTATTCAAGAAAATGTTACCAGATGAAAATTTTCATATATTTTTCACACAATTTTAAAAATTAAAATTTTTTGAAGAAAGTTGGGAAAATTTTAAAACTCTACTCCTTTTGTAAAAATTAATTTTTTGACCTGAAATTTTTTTATAATATTTTTATAGATGTTCTAAACAACTTTAGGGATCGATTTTAAACTAACTTCATTCGTTTTGGAGAAAAAAAATAAAATGTTGATAAACAGGCTAAAAATCAACGAAAAAGCCAACATGTCTTACATTCTATTTTTTTTAAAGTATTCAGTTTATAGATAAACGGATCCCTAATTTTATTACATGCTTCATTTTTAACACGCAGGAAGAAAATGGAAGTGATTGGTAAATAATTGTCGAAGGAGTAGCATTTTGAATGCACTAAGGATTCGAAAAACACAAACTGAGAAAAACCACTTTAAAGTTTATAATTCTGAAAAAATAATTATTATAAGCTTAATTAAACTTAAAATACCACTTTAAGATATTACTTATACGTTTTTCTTTAAAATAATTGCATTTTCATATGTTTTCAACCCACACATTTTTATAAATGATCCACTTTTAGAAAGTACTAATTGCACAAGAAAATTAAAGAAAAATGTTTAAATTTTTTTTTTTTATCACGACAGAAATTTTAGCAGTTTTTCTTCTTGTAATATTAAAGTATTACATTTGTATGAAAAATATATCAGGAATAAGAACTGAAATTATATATAAAATTATTAATATAAAATGCCTTAATTTAAAAATTTTACATGCACACATTTCACAAGGAAGAAAAATTACATTATTGTATTGCCTCGGAAATATTCTGCTTTTAATACTACACATTATTTTTTATAGTTATTATTTCTATTTATAAAATAGATTTTTTTTATCATAACGCATTTTTTATCTTTTTTGTCTAAAAAGGGGGTGTGGCTGAATTGCTTAATTTGATTTCAAATGAAGTTTTATTCAACTTCTAACTTTTCGACATGCACAAGGGATATATCAACCGAAAGATAATAATGCAAAGAATAAGATTAAATGAAAAAAAACGATAGGTTTGAGATTTTTAGGGTACCAAGTCCCCTTAACAAAATTATGGGATAGCATTTTTTTTTATAAGGTAAGATTTTTTTTTATAAAAAATTCTGTTCTCTAAAATTTATACTTTTAAAAATGTGAAAATGTACTGTATGCATATACTCCATGTTTTTTTAAATGTAATTGTGTATACTGAAATGGCATTTATGAAATATTCTTTCAACTTCCAAATAGAAAGCAGATATAACAAAAAATAACAATTTTCAATAAATTCATAATATTAATGCTCGGTGAATAAAAGTTTGTCTTTGAAAAAACTAATTAATATATTTAAAAAAATTTTACTTCAGTATAAATATAAATGTCTAATTGATATACAATAAAAATTTAAGTATTTATGCTTAATAGTTTCTGAGAAAAAGGTATGAGATGACACATCAAATGTGATATTAGTTGTTTTTGCGAAAAGCTTGTTACATACATAAAAACATAAATTTCATGCTTAAAAACATAAAAAAAAGTTTTATTTTGGCTATTTTAGAAATCATTAGTTCAGTTTAGAAGAATTGGAGAAGTATAAAACGTAGAAACTGTCTGCAACAACAAAACCTAATGATAACTTTACAAAATCCCAGCGAAAACTTTCAAAATGTATAATCAGGTATTTTTAAATACCTTCTCAAATTCATACAAAAACCATATTGATACATTTCCACATTATATTTATGTTGCTTTATGTTCAAATTTGATATCTGCAAAGCATGAACGCTACTAATTCTTCAAAAATTGATACAGAATTGAGAAAATTGATGTAATACTAGAAATTATCTCGTTAAATAAAACTGAAAAATGCTATTCTGGGCAATTTAAGACTTTTTTTGCTTACTATTTTATGCAAAATAAATTACAAAGATGCTAATGTTCAATAACATGGGACAAATACATTTTGTAACTCATTATTTTTGTGATAAAGTGGCACTTTATAGGGAAAATTCAATTTTCTCAAATATGATGTTTTTAAATATGTATTCATGTTTTTCTCAGAATATAATATATGAATGTAATGAATCCCCCTCATGTTACTTATATGTAACTATATATATTCATGTGAGTTTTTTGGGGATTTTCCCAGTATATTTGACTGGAGTCCATACATCGTGACAAAAAATGTCATTTTTTTTTAAAAACTCATAATGATATTTTTATGTTATATGTTTTTGAGAAAACTAAACAATATATTTTAAATATTTCACTTAATAGCAAATATTAATGTTTATTTATTCTTCAGACAAGTGTTTAAGCTTTAATATTTCATAAGTTTTTCCATAATAGGTAACTAACAACAACTCAGGTGTGTAATGCTTTTTGTCGTTGCGAGAAGTTCGTTGCATGCATAAAAATACACAAATTTCATATTTAATAACATAAAAACAGTTTTATTTTTGACTTTTTTAGAAATGTTTTGTAGAGTTTAGAGAAAATTTTGCATTTTGTAACTTAGAAATTGTATTTGCCTGGAAACATAGAACTCCATAATAAAATTTTTTTAACGTCGTAAAATCCCATGTTCCCAAATCATGACTTTTACATATTGATACATGTTTACAATATATTTATGATGTTATAAGGTCAAATTTGATATTTATAATGCATTGAAGTTAAAAATTCTTCACAGATTGTTACATAATTTGTGAAAATTGATGCAAAATGCTAAAAAAAATCTCGTTTAACAAAAACTGAAAATTACTATATATGTATTTTCTGAACATTTTAAGGCTTTTTTGTTTCATATTTTATGTTTAAAAAATTAAGAAGTTACTAATGTTTAATAAAATATGGTAAATACATGTGGTTTATTTTCCTATTTTTGTAATCAAGTGCCTTTTTACACTTAAAATGCAATTATCTTATAATGATTGTTTTCAAAGTGCGTGTACCCTTTTAATAGAAAATAATGAACGAAACTACTTGCAATTTTTACTGCACATAAATAATATGTAACTATATATAATGGAGCTACTTTCTGGGAGATTTTCCTTAAACAGCAGTTATCGTAAAAAATTGACAATTTTCACAAATTTCAAAGCGATACTTTTACGATGAATTTTTTTGAAAAAAGTAAACAATTATACAAATAAAAAAGCCTAATTATTATACAGCCAAAATTTGAAGTTTTTATATTTAACAATTTCTGAGAAACAGGTTCCTAAAATGGCTCAATTTAACATTGTCAGTATAGGGGGTACCGACTAATTTTAAGGCAACAGCATTCTATGTTTTGTGCTTGGGCAGTTTATTTAAAACATTTTTTCCTTGAGATGCCCATTGAAAGGGTTTTATTTCTAACTCATGTTGATGTATCTTTCTTAAAATAACATAAAGTTTAGTTTTTTTTTTATAATTGCTATTTTTTAAAGTTCTTTAAATTCGATCAATGGAATATTGTAAGATTAGCCTGCCTATATTTGCTCTTAAAAAACTATATAGGTGGCGCTGCCATTGGAATCGGAGAAAGGGAACTGTACAACATGGAGGAGAGGGAAATGGTGGTTACTCTCGCTAGTATAGAAGCAAAATTGTCTTAACTAAATGTAATGTATAGTGGATATTTTTTATAACTTATGTTTTTTTGTGTGTATGTGTATAGCTGTATATGGAACAATAAAGAATTAGCATCTTAAGATAGACTGACTTTATTTGTGCCTGGTAACTAATAAATCTCTAGTTGAAACACATTACCTACAACGAAGAGAATATTATTAATAATATTTTTTTTATGTTCGCTTCTTGCCACTTTAAAGTTTAAAACATTATGTCATCTTCTAATACGCATTAAAGCTGTTGTTTAAAAAGTAAATTTTTAATTGGTTTAAAATTTTAATTAACTACTTAAAAAAAGTTTTGAGGCCAACTGAAAATTACGGGAATGAAATTATTTAAACAAATATTTTTTCTATTAAAACTTTTTGTGATTCATTGCCGTATGGAATATAAAATTGTTTTTACAAAAAAAGAATATGCTTTTCTATACAGCCCATATCGGTCTGTGTTTCATGATGATGTCTGAATGTATGTTGTTTATATTAAGCTTTGAATATCTAAATTCCCGATCACAAGGCTTTAAATTGTGTTGAAAACATTCTGTCAGTGTTTACCACTGGATTTAATATAAACAGGACTTGAATTTCTAAAGTTGAATAAAATTTATTGTGTATCCCCTTTCCTTGGGAGTCAATTTCCGCAAAAACCGTAATTAGCGGATCTTTACTTAACATTTGACATTCTTTGCCAAGTTTCAAGTTTGTATGTCTTAAAGGCCTTATCAGATACGCATGTCTCAAACAACTCTAGCCTATTTCCTATAAACTTTCGGGAAATTTTTCAAGCAGCTGTGAAGGTGATGGGTAAACAAAACGACACACTGATGCCAGCCACGGTGTGCCTTTAAATTTAAAAAATATTGACTAATCTTTTCATCTTTGAAAAACGAACGTCAATATTATTTATTTTTCTACTCGCACTTTTGTCGATGATCGTGGAGCTTAAGACATTATACAGCATTTTTGATGCGTTTGACGAGTTTGAAGCTGTTATCTTTACAGTTATCTTGTTTATGACATAGAGAGAGGAAGAACCACATTGGCTGGAAATTCGATGAATTATTTCTGCTCACTAAAAAAAAGTTGCTCGAAGTCGTTGCTATGACAACTAGGTGGAAATTGCTTGAAATTGTTGCTTGAGAGAAAAATTAATACAAATAGGTACACGTGTGATAAGACCTCTATAGTAAAATAATTGGAACAACTATCTATAACACCCCCTTAACTGTAACTTAACAGTCAATTTTTTTCCGTAGAGCTCATTCTCCGTTGAACTCTATTCATAAAATAAACCTGATAATTCAAAAAAAGGAACACCCTCCTTCTTTGGAATCCGATTACCTAAATATTCCCTCTCGGGAAATATTACACAATTAAAATAGAATGTTTAATTGTGATTTTCTTATAATATTTTTATTACTGTTTATGTGCATTTGATCCCAGTGTTAAGGAAAGATGATTTAAATTAAGAAATAATAAACTTTAAAATCCAATTTACATTTATATCTTCAATTGCACAAGGAATAGTATTTTTGATAGACGCAATAAGCTTATTTTATTAATTTTGTTACTAATAACCAATTGAATTATTTAATTCTCTAGATATAGTAATTTTTTACAAACTCGTTTTGTAACGAGTGACTAAGGCTCAAGTACTGTTACCATGTGGAAACCCACTAAAACAACTCTAGTAGCAATTTTAATAAAAATTTAACTTTGTAGTTCTGCATAAATAGATTATGCTCATCCCAAACAAGTTAACTTTTCAAAACTTTTTTGTATCCTTTATTATTATAAATTTGTTCTTATATCCTCTACACTTTCGAGTTAGAAACGAAATAATGGAAAAAAATAAATAAAATGAGGTAGCAGATATATTTTTACTGAACAAAAGTGAACTGAATTGGGTGCAGTAGCGTACGCACACCCCAGCAACCCCCACATTATAGGGGAGGGGAAGGATTCTAGGCAGTCTAAAGCCGGACTGACACGAAATACGAAACCTTTGTAAAATCTGGCTTGAGGCCCAAAACCTGACTTTGCAAGGGGGCCTAATATCCTTCTTTAAGTTACTGATTGTGAGGCTCCATAATTTTAAGATGTACGAAAGTTGTTCTTAATCATTTTAAAGTAACCCAATTTCTCACTGGTCATGGTAACTTTAAAAGCTACTTGAACAAATTTAATTCAGTTACGACATCTAGCTGTGATTGTAATATTGGTGGCGATGAAAATGTGGAGCCCATGTGTTCCAGTGGCGAAACGAAGAATATTAGGTCCCCCTTCTAAACTCCAGTTTTGGGCCCTAAGCTCAAACACGTATTTTGCGTCAGTAAGGCTTTGGGCCCCCGCAATGCAGGAATGTACGATACGCCACTGATGTGCTCCTTTTGTGTTCCAAGTATGTCAGAGAGAAAAAGATCCTAAGATTGACTTTCAAGGGACTTAATATAAATTGGCTCCGCATTTTCGCCAACAACTTTCCACCAAAAGTTCTCTTAAAAATTCCGCAATTTTTTTGTAAATACGTATTTGTAATGCTTCATAACCTCATTTTCACCCTCATTGTAATGTGCGATTAATACATACTTTTATGAGCCCCGTGTGATACTTTGTGTGATGCTCTGGGATTTTATAATTACTTTCAATAAAAAAAAACATCCATTTTAAAATAGATTCAAAATACATAAAATAAATTTATTGTTAAGAGAATTTACTTCATTGTTTATTAAAAGTTTTTCAATGGATTATTAAATAAAAATTTTGAATTTTACCCAGGTATTAAAACTGTACATCAGATTTTGAATCGTATATCGAATTAAAAGATTTAAATACTAAAATATGTTTATATTTACTATTGCAAGAAAGTTAGAAGACAAATTTGTGATTTTTCCGAAACTTTCTATACAAAATTTAACCTGGAATACTTTATTATTGTTTGTTATATTACAAGAAGGTCTAATTTTTGCCTTGTCTTAACATATTAATACATTGCTCGTAGAAAATTAATTGTAGAAAAAGCAAAATATACTTTTTATACACATGAGTGTTCAAGTAGTGTTTTAAAATGAATTAATTTGCTTTAAGTAAAAGAGGTGTTGCTTGATCATCATTTGTCAAGAAATTTATGAATATTTTTTATCATTTTCATTATGTCATCAAAAGATTTCTATTAAGATAAATATAATGTAACGTAGATCGGGGTTCGAGGATTTTATGCAATTAGTCGCAAGGAGCAAGGCAGTTCTTCAGGCTCGATGAAAATTTATTATTGAAAAACAATCCTTGAAATACAGCAGCTATATTCGCAGAATAAATCTTAAAATACCTTCATACCTTCCACGGTGTTCAGAAACAACTACCAGTGTCTAATATACAAGTATATAAAATATTCACAAACAATGTGATCGTTCCACACAACAGCTGAAGAAATAACTAATCACTGGTCGACTCTTCATGGTTTTATCGATACTACTCTTTAACGGTCAAAACAAGACTAACTAAGTTTCGGCGAGTGCCTCCCTGTTTATAGTCATCAGGGTTTTATCTCGAAAAATACTCTTACGTCATAGATCGCGATATCAGTAGATTTATGTGCTAATTTCCATAAGAAATCAAGTGGTCTCGAACTCGCTAAAAATGATGCCAAGTTGGATCTATCACAGTGATTCTGAAACTTTCAGTATTTGCGACCCAATATTCAACCATAATTTTCATAGCGCCCCCCATCCATATAGTTACAATGTATTGAATTCAATAAAACTATACTTTGACGCTAAGGCTACAATACGACTGTAACTTCTTAAGCGCATCCGGCGTATATAAACGTCTCACTCAACCAAAGCAGGAAATTTCCCGGACGTATATATACGTCTTTCCAAAGTATGATCTTTTCTGTGCATTTTCCTTCATAAAATTATTCCGAAGTCTTTGGAATGCTGCAAAAAGGCCTTGACTGTGTTTGCAAAAGATTTACTTATTTCAGAGGATTTGCTTATTTATTCATTTTCTCCTATCTCCACCAATACATCAAGTACGCCCGCCTGCGTGGAAAATGACAGCGTTGGGAAGTAAACCAAGTATCATTTAATAAGCAGTAAATTGTTTAATTACAAACCGTTCAAATTATCAAGCTAAGTGTTAATTTATGTGTATAATTTTATTTATGACAAGCCCATGGGGTCAATGGTAATTATTAAACTCATTCTTAACTTAGTATTCCTAGATTAATTGTAAAATATAGTGTGCAGTACTAATATATTTATAACTGTTTTATATCAGTGTAAATGTGTATTTATTCATGTTTATGTCAGAATACATTTTGTTTGTTTACTTTCAGTAATTTAATATTTTTTTAAAAAATAATCTTTTGTTCTCAACTTTTCAATATGCTCGCGCCCCTCTCTTAGAGTTATCACGCCTCCCCTTCTTAGGGGGGTGCACCCCACAGTTTGAGAAACGCTGCTCTATCACCAAGATTTCATTATGTTTTCATTGAATAGCCATTATAGTATAAGGAACGGTGTTGCTTGCGAGTGTTACAATGTTACCATAAAATAAAAACATCATAAAAGTAATATAACCGCATTACCTATCCAGATATAAATTATTTACACTATTTTAAGTAACTGTAACAATATAAGAGTAAATACGTGTAATATTAAGGTATCCGACTAGGTTTGGAACCGTGATTTTTAAAAGGCGCATAAATGGATAATTTTCATGAGATTTAGTGCCACTTAGATTAAAATACATGTATAAATTGTTTTAAGAACATTTTGACAAAAAAAACTATTTAAATACAATATTTCGGCAAAAAATTAACTTAGAATAACCGTTTTTTCAAAATGGTCTCCTTTTGTGTAAAATGCTTCGATTATAATAATATTTTGCGTGTATATAGCTCAGACCTCTGTACAGAGACTCAACTATAATTTTTGAAAAATTCACATTATTTTCAGAATTACAACCCATTGAAATAATTATCGGCGATTTTCCTTAACATTTTTCTCCCCTTTGTTGTCGTAAAACATGGATAAACCCACTTCTAAGTTATATATTTCAAAAATTCTAGTTGAGCCTCTGTAGAGAGGTCAGAGCTTTATACAGGCAAAATATTATTATAATAGAAGCATTTTTCATAAAAGGAGACTATTTTGAAAATGGGTCATTCTATGTTCATTTTTTTGTCAAAATATTGTACTTAAATAATTTTTTATTGTAATACTATTCTTAAAATAATTTTAAATATATTTTCTATTCTAAGTGACACTAAATATCAGAATTATTATCCATTTATATGTTTTTACAATATCAAGAGTTCCGAACGTAGTCGGATACCTTAACATTAAAATACTTCTAATGAAGTTCTTTAGTTTCCTTCAAGAAGGGAGTAAGAAAGAAAAAGTTGTAACAGCAAAATCTGTTCGAAGCTAAGAGAATGTGATGACATTTATCTCTTCTAAAGACTTTATTGAGAAGAGAAGAAGACATTTACAAGACTACCTTCCAGCTGATTGCCTCACGTTTCGTTTTTACTACTCCTCTTTATCCATTTAAGGGATATTTCAAGTATAAAATGTAAAGAAATTTCAGCATGCAAAGACGTAAACTTAAAATTTATTTTGCTATTTTATTGCTTAATGAACAAAATGCCTATTAATTAAAAATGTTACATGGTCTATAAAGGCAATTGTAAAACAAATCTTGAATTTAATTTTTAAAAGTGATGATTATCTACTGTTTTTGATAAATAATGGCTATTCGTTGAATAAACTGAATTTTGTAAACATTAATTATTACACAAGGTTTTTCTTCTGTCTCTAAAAATTTGAATTAATTAATAATTTTTAGTTCTATTTTTTTCGAATTACAATTTTATTAAGCATTGTGAAATAGTTTCTAATAATATTTCAACAACATTAAGGGATGTTGGAAAGCTAAAATCTTATTTCTTTGACAATTTGAGATTTTCCCATTTTCAAATTGTATAGAGATTTTAACCTTTCTACAAATACCTTACTTTAACTTCTAGGGTAATTAGTAGCTCTTAAAACTACTTCTACATGATCGTTGAAACTGGGCCACACCCATTTGAATGGCGAAAAATGTTAGCGAAGAACTTCGTTTTTATTTAAAAGTTGAACGTTTGATATAAACCAAAACATGTATCTATTATTGTAAATTGATTCTCTTATTTTTTTATTTACTAGCTGATTAGAATTCTCACTGTATACTTTAAAATAAATTTATCCCAGAACGTAAGTTTTGATGTTCGATGTACCTTTCTGAGAAACTACTGATCACAGGTACGCAAATTTTTATCATATATTTATAATTAGGATTAATATGCATTAAAATGAGTATTTTTCGTAAAAAACTCCAAAATTTGTTTTTCACAAATTTTTTTATGTGAAAAATGGGTTCACAGACAATTTCACAGTTTGATAAAATATTTAATAAATTATGAAAAATTCAAAATTAGCTAACAGCTCATTTCAGTATAACGAGAAAGGTGTAGTTTACTTGCATGAAAAATTTCAAGCAAGTACCTATAACAGATTTTGAGAAAAGGTACATCGAAACAACCAATTTAACATTGGCGGTATAGAGGTTTCCTACTCTTCTTAAGCAATTTAAAATATTCGTTTCTCTCTCTCTCTCTCTCTATATATATATATATATATATATGTTGTTGGTTTTTTTCATTTAGTTCTTTTCGTGGACTAGTAAAATGACTTAAAATAAATCATTCTTATGTCACATGACATTATGCCTATGAATTACCGTTATTTTTACTGTTTTAAAATGCTTTTGAAATTTGTTGAATGCTGTTTTTATTTCGCTTTGTAAAAGAAAAAGTAGTCTTTTTTTTAAAAAAAACAAGTAAAATTAGCGAGTAGAATGTGTTAAAATTCTTACACGAAAAGGAGATTTGTTAACGAGAATACAACTTCAATACAGCAATGGAAAAGCAGGAAGCTCAGTAATGAATATAACTCATTCCACAGCGATGCCAGCAGCAATCTTGTGAGTTTTATATTCAGTTAAGTGCAGACAGTGCCTATAGAAACGAAGCATATATTGCTGTTTACCATCCTTCATAGTTTGACATTGAATTAAGGTAGGTGTAGATCTATTAAATGACGGACAATCTTGTCCCAGTTATGTTTCATTGTTTGAAGATGAAGAGACATTGAGAACACATAAAAAAGGGATATGCCCCAAAGCTTCTTTGCAAATGAATGCCTTATGCCAGTGCTTCTAAAAACTTTCAATACTGGCGTCCCCCTTTTCAATCACAATTTTTATCGCGCCCCCTTATACATTAACCCTCTAACTGGATACCTTCCTCCTGAAAAGTTATTCCGAAAGCTTTTAACTCTTATTTTGCGATTCCCTTCAAAAATGCAACAGACTTCTTTCCTTTCCCCCTTTTAGAACTTGGGAGGTCGAACGGGTACAATTTTACGACCCAGTTCGGTCCCTTTTGTAAAGTAAGAACCAAGAGATCAATCGTTTACAGCTAGCTGTTAAGTTGCCTTGGGCAAACTTCTTTGAAAGCGTAGTGGAATTCGGTGTGTCTTTCTCCTATATGTTCAGTCACAGTAAAATTAAAAACGAAATGAAAGGTAAAAAAAAGAGAAAAAAAAATGAAATAAATAGTATGTTAGAAATTGAAAAATAATTATATTTTCTTCAAAGAAAATTTATTTTTCTGTCATTTTTTTAAAAATTAAAATACATATATATATATATTTGGTATTGCGATTTGAACCAGAAAAAAAAGCATCCTGTATTCATTTTTGAATATGAGAGTAAGAAGACGCGCTCACTTTCCTGTTTAAAAAAAAAGTAATGAGGTAAAAAGAGCAAAGGCCCCATCTCATTTTTAAACAATAACACAATAAATATTACATACGATGATTATATTTATGAAATAAAACCGATCTTTCTCTATTCAGTTATATTTTTAATTTAAAATAGCATAAAAAAGGATTTCAATACTTTTAATTTATTTTAATTAAAATCATATAAAAGATATTTTAATGTTAACTGAATATTTTTCGAAAAAAAAAAAATTTAAATTTTCCTTCCTAGTGTTCTCTTTTTCGAACTTCTTGTATTAAATAAAAATTCCTTTTCTACATCGGCATTTGTGATGGACATAACACATATTCAGTCAATAACTTTTAATTTTAATGGAGGATATACTTCTTCAAATGCGCATGACAGTACTTCTAACCATTTTCTACTCAAGTTAAATATCTTATCTTTCTGTTTCTTTTATTACAAGGAAAAATGTCACACATCGATAACTACATTTTCACACAATTCAGTCATTACAAATTCTATTGTGAGAAAAGTTCTCCCTAATTAATTTTGTCTTTCAAAACAGTACACTTAAAAACAATTTTGTTCAGTGAAGTTAACCGACAGTTTCACAATGTATTCATACCAAATTTAAAAACAAATTTAACACTTGAAAATGTATCCTGTATTAAATTTTTCAGTATACACAAATATTTTCTGCCGTAGGAAAGATATAGTATGAGATGGGGTGTGCGGTTGTGAAAGAATGTTTTCGTACGTGTAGACTATTTTTGAAAATTTAAATAGCACTGAAGCTGATCATATAACTGCAATTGGGCCTTATTTTAGTGTGTGCTGGTATCAAAGTAAAACACTTTACAATATTAAACAGCCTATGGGTTTATACTCAACATCAAACTATTCGCAAAATGGCTTACAACTTCTATTCAAATTGTAAAGAAACTGAAATATAAATATATCTTACTGCAGTCAAAAATATTCATAATATGTAAATATCCTATTCCTCCACTTATTTCAGTACATTTTAAAAACTGTAGCTGAATGCAATTTTTTATATTTATAAACGAGGCATATAAAAGCTCACACAGTCGTAAAAATGTTTTTATCATTTTTAAATACACTACTATAAAACGTATATGGATTTTAAGATCAGTCGTAAAACCCTAAAAGCTTTTAGAGGAGCTAAAAACATGTAATTTTGGATTGATAAAATGTTTAATATAATACACAAATATACATGTTATTAAGCAAATACATTTGAAAAATCGAACTTCCTTCTGAAATAAACGTAATTGAAAAAAAAATGTTTAATTGCAAATACATGTTTATCTAAGGGGTATCCCCAAAGTGAGGTAATCCTCTAACTTAAGACTCAAACTCAGAAGCACAACAATCCGTGAGGGCCAGGAACTACTGTGCCCATCATAATACACGTGACCATTGGACGCTGAGGTGCATGAACAGATGTCCCGATTTGGTGGTCTGTCTGAAGAGAGACCTTCAGTGTTTAAGACCCGAATCAAGCTTGGTACTCATTTATCGACTCAATGTAGCGGGGATGAAAGGCAAAGTCGACCTTGCGCAGCCCGTTAATAGAACCCCAGACCTGTGGTGCGGAAGCACTATACACTACCACTCAATCCTATTCGGTGAAAAATAAAATTTAATGTTAGAATCTTATATAAATCCCTAATGAATGAGGGAGTCCAAAATTTTTTTTTTCATGTAAACTGTTTAGACGGAAATGGTTAATTATGAACATTTCACAAGTTGCATAAATTAAAATTAACCGTTATAGTTAACATAAATTTTTAAGGGTACAAAAGGTGTATTTCGGCTGCACGAATTAATTTTAAAAGAAATACGGTTACGAAAAAGTAGTACAAATCTATCTAAAGTAGGGTTGGTTACCTTAGATATTGTCAAACACAACAATGTATTGGAAGCCAATTCCACAATTCGTTTTATAAAAATGTATGGAAAATTACAAGATTTATTTTTGCATTTGTAATTTATATATATATAATTTTTCCTGTGAACTTTAAAAGCTAGAGCGGCATCCATCAAAACCGCGGTTCTCTCTCTGTTTTTCCAGATCGCCCCTGACTAAGCCGGCTCTGCCATAGTAAGTGAAAATGCCGGATTTTGTTTGTCAAGATCATTTTATAGCAGACTGCATTTTTCATGTATTTTAGATAGTCGTTTTATATTTTCTACATCAATATTTTAATGTCTGAATTTAAAATTACATAAAATTCTTGACATTCGCATCAATGACCATGATAATTTTTATTAGTATATGAATGTGTCATCAAACGATTACATCACTAATATTAACACACACACACACACACATTATTTTAACCATTTAATTGATATCAAGTATAACATAACGCACACAAATTTTCTAAACTTTAAAATAAATATTTCGAAAACTACTTCAGATATACTCAAAATTTTTTATTCCTACGCTTTAGCATCCCAGTTTTGCTTCTCTATATAAGAATTTATTGTAATTGTATATTCATCAATTTTTTTAGTATATTATTTGCTCTTAGCATGCGGTTTTCAACTGAATTGTATGAAATCTTCGAAATATATTAAATGAATGATTGAATAATAACGTCGCGCTGTTCAGCTACACGACGGCTTTTGGCGACGGACCACGTAATTTTGAACCATGGTCAAGTGACGTGGACGACACCTGAGATGGCATCCCCCTCTCCTAACTACCACACTACACCAACGGGAGGACGTTTCAGCTCTCGACAGATTTAACATGCATCGCTGCCCTACACGGCGGGTCTTTAGTGGTACTGGGCTCGAACTCGTGACAAAGCAAGCCACGTTCCGATACCTATACCACTCGGCTACCACGGCCGAAATATATTAAAAGATACCAAAGAAGCTATATATATAATAAAATTTGAAATTTTTATTATAGTCAAACAATTGCTAAAACTTATGGTAAATAATTTTTAACTGAGCGATGCATTTTTTTTTCGAAATTTCAAATGGAATTTCTAACATAAAATTTCTAGCTTTATAAGATCGAGATTTCAAAAAATATCCAGATTTTAATTACTTATTCAGTTAGCCTGTAAAAAAGATAAATGTTGAGGTATTTTGTATAAATAAATATTTTTGAACAATATATAATTCGAATGTTTTTCAATAGCTCGAATTTAAAATTTATTTTTATGTTTATTTATATGCATAAATGTCTACTGTAAATGTTTCCGTATATTTTTGATTACCATTTATTCAAACATTAAAGTTATAAAAAAATGTGTGAAAATCTTCATTCATGTTGTCTTTGATGTAAACTGAAGTTCAAGCACTTAAAATTCAAATATAATTCGCTGTATTTTAACAATATATAACCAGGCACACACACTGTACTTAAACTTCCCTGAACACTTAGGCATTGAAATCTAAAAAAAAAAAAAAAAAAAAAACTAATAAATCTTAATTAGTTTTTTTTTTTTCGTTACTATTTTTTTTAAAGTGTAAGAAAATGTTTCAAATGATTTCAGGAAGTTTAAATTTATTCATTTTTAGTGGTTGGAAAATTGAAAACGTTCCAAATTTTAAGAGTTTGGTGTTTTATTAATTTTTTCAGTATCTTATAATAAAATAATCATGTTTCAAAAACTGAAAGCTTTGATTAAAATAAGAAAAATGAAGCGAAAGAATATACTTAAAAAAAGATAATTTGTCTAACTATATAAAATAGCAGATTGCACTGACACGCCCCAACTTGTTACAGTTTCAAATTAATTTGAAACCAAAAGGGAATTGTAACATATTTTACTTATGCGTTGGGACTTTACAAAACTTTAAAAAAACGAGGTATATCAAATTAACACTTTCTGGGGTCTAAAGAAATTTCCCCTCGATTTTTTACGATTGCCCCAGGGTCAAAACACGGGGTTCCCTGCGAGCCATAAAATCCTGCTGTGTTGCTTCCTCCGTCCCTCATTATCTTTCAAGATGTTAAACCTTAAAAGGGGGAAAGGATTTCAGAAAAGTGCGGCTAATCCGCTTTTGAAAACGTTACTTAAAGGCAGAAAAATCCGTGCAGTCCATTTTCGAAGCATCTTTACACTGGCGGAATTTTCCGTGCTATCCGGTTAGAGGGTTAATAATGCACTAAATGCAATAATAATGCACTTTGACACTAAAGCTACTATACGAGATCTTAAATATAAACCATACAAATTAATAACATAAGTATTAAATTTTGAACACTACTTTTAAGCAAAAAAATAAATTAAGTAATTGAAGAATTATTATGTTATGTTTATTTTCTCTAATTTTTAAATTGAACATATTGCAAAATGCGGTGACTGCTTAGAAGACAAAATATGGATATCTGCTAAATATAGAAAAATAACTCAGAGGGTCCATTTCTAATCATAAGCATTCCTTATAAAAACTTTAATTTGCAAGACAAGACCATGGAAGTCGTTAATACTTATTAAACTTGTTCTTAATTTAGTATTAATTAATTAGTTATAAAATACTCTGTGCAGCACTGATAAATTAAAAGTATACCGGCCGAAGTACTCGCTCTTTGCAGGAGTTCATTTATAAGAAAATAAAACATTCTTGATATAATAGCTGTATTCTAAGGAGAGTAAAGCCAAGTGCGCGACAATGTTTACAAAAATGTAAAATGTTTTTTTTAAATGATTCCTCAAATTATAATTAGTTTTAAGCGAATTTTAATTTTAAGTCTCACAGAATTAGCATTTATAATTGATGTTAAATAATGAACAATAATATAAAATTCCGATGAAGAATAATTGTATTATTTTTAATATTTAAAGCAAAAAGACTTCAAACATGTTTTAACCTGAGAGCAGGCGTGCACTCAATACGGTCGAGTGGGATTATTGAGTCACCCCAATCTTTTTTTTATAATTATTTTATTGTACACGATACAAATCGTTATTCCAGTGAATAATTTAACTAAGAGAAAGTTTACTTACCTACTTTCAAGGACTTTTCAATTTTTCTTTCGTAACAAATAAACAGTTTTGCCAGAATTAACAATTTCGTGATCTGTGTGTCTCGCGTGACCACTTCCGGGTAAGAAGTGCATTCCTTATGATAATATGTATGTTACTGCTAAAAACAATTGTTATGCTTTATATGTTTGAAAATACTCATCTTGATCTAGGTCTTCGCATAGTAATCCATCGAAGTGTGTGTGTGTGCTCTCCGTGGTTTTCTAAATATCATAAAACTGTTTTGCATGGGAAAAAGCGCAACAGAGAAATACATTACTTACAACCTCCTTAAATGAGAAATAAACACATAAGAGAGGGGTCATAAGTAACTGTACCAATAACTTAGAAGGTCAAACAAATTACAGCTTTAATGTGCAGTACTTCAAAAATAATGACAGTGATGAATTTTTCAAGTTCCTAAATTTTTTCGATTCTGGATCTGTTTTTTCTCTGAAAGAGTAGAATGTTAGTTTTAAAAAAGAAAACTTAATAAAAACTCTCTCATCATGGGGATTACAGTAAATTAAATAAAATATTTTTATTTGGTTACAGGATCAAAGATAGCTAATTAAGTATTGAAGAAGTTTTTTTAAAGACTTAATATTGCCTATAAGTTATATCAGGGTAAACGTGCATTTTTTTATTATGTCTGAGAGTATTTTGTTTTAATTCTATCCAGTAAATTAATTATTTTTTAAATCTTTTATTTTCTATATGCTCGCGCCCCCCTCGTAAGGTTATCGCGCCCCCCAGAGGGCGCGCCCCACAGTTTGAGAAACACTGCCTTATGCAGCTGCGTGTTGTCTTGCTTTAAGATGCTATATTGTATCCTCTAAGTTAGCATATCTGTCTACTTTAGAATATATGTATCAACATGCTATGGATGAGTCTCTGATGTACCAGATACAACCTATTATAGTGTCTTATGGTATCTCAAACTATTATGCAGCATTAAATATATGTCTAACATTCCATAATAGTCATGATTCATTATATCTCCGATGCATCCATACAATCATTTGACGGCTGTCATTACGAAAAATAGTAAAGCACAAATATAAAAAAGCCGAACTGAGATTAGAGAACTACTGAATGCTACATTATGTCATCAAGTAGTCTAAGTGCTTCAGTTTTGAAACCATTAATACTCAAAGGCCTTTCCATAAATTCAAAAGTAAAACTGAAAATTCTGGGTGTCAAAGCACATAGATTTATTGTTGTTAGACTTTTGTTCAATCAAACTCATTTTTCAGGATTTGTTTTGGAACAATCCTTTATAAAAGTGGTATTTTATAAATTTCATTCACACACACACACACATTTTATAACACTGAAATGTTTTTTCATCTACATAAATAGTTTTCTTAATAAAATTATTATATATATATATATATATATATATATATATATATATATATCAAGTTAAATTTTTTATTCGTCTTTAAAATACATTTTTTTAATTGTTAGATTTTCTAACGGAACGAGAATTCTAATAAAAAATATTTATCAGTTCTTGATGCAATTCTACGGTCAGCTTACAATCTGAATTAAACTTTATTTTTCGTGTATGTGTCTATTCAAA
Source organism: Trichonephila clavipes (assembly GCA_019973935.1). NCBI lineage: Eukaryota > Metazoa > Arthropoda > Arachnida > Araneae > Nephilidae > Trichonephila > Trichonephila clavipes. The sequence continues at coordinate 26,297 of BMAU01003580.1, forward strand.
AACTTATATTTAATGTTTTCCATTAAAAATCCAAAGGAAAACACGTAGCTTTCAAAAAAAAATTCCATTTAATAAATCGTCGAAACTACATCAACAATTTTTCTCTCTCTCTCTCTAATCCTCCTAGAAACTAAACTTCCGCAATCAAGTTTATTCAGACAACCTAGACATCGACTTTTTTTCTTTATTAATGTCTGTGTCCCTTTAGTCTCTCTGTTTACAGCTTAGGTATCTTGAAAATAAATCTTCACATACTTTCGGATATCCCGCATTTTTAAAACTATTTATAGATAAAAATAAATATTTCAAAGCTATCATTCCTAAGATAAAAAAGCTTCCACTTCATCAAATGCAGCGTTTTTTAAGTGTTTTTATTCGAAATTCGCCACCGTTGCTCTCTTTCTGAAAAGAGAAGGTAAAACTGCTTTATTTCGTTGGTGTCAGAACTGGTTGAATGATTTTTATACATTTATTGCCCTTCCAGAAAAATTATTTTTCTTTATTCTTTCACTCTAAGGAAAACTTCATTTTTATCGAAGAAGCAAGGTTTGACTCAATATTTCTATATTTGCATATTTATATTCCTAATGCAAATTTCCAATTTTGAAAATGTATATAAATTTGTGTGGTAAAAAAGATGGCATTAAATGCAACTACAGAGAGTGTCAAAAAAGTATGACAACACTTTTAAATATTAATTGTAAAAAAAACCAATGAAATATAATCTTTTAACGGTTTTTTTTTGTTTTATAAAGCAGTGTTTCTCAAACTGTGGGGTGGGCGCGATAAACCTACAAGGGGGGCGCGAGCATATTGAAAATAAAAGATTTAAAAAAAATTATTTACTAGAATGAAGTAAAAAAAAATACTTTCTGAAATAATAAAAAATATGCACATTTACACGGAAATAATTAATATATATTATCTGCAATTTTACATCATCAAAAATAAAAGCATATACTTCAAAACCTCATTTTTTAGCTATCTTTGATACTATAACCAAATAAAAAACGTTTTATTCGATTTGCTGTAATACCATGATGAGAAATTTTTTTTTATTACGTTTTCTTTTCAAAGCGAAAATGCTACTCTTTCAGAGGAAAGACAAAACCCAGACCCATAGTCAAAAAAAATTTTAGGACGATAAAAAGTTCATCACTGTTTTATATTATTGCCATCAGCTGTAGACAGCAGAATGTATTTGCTGCGGTTTGACCATCGAGCTTTCTTGTACGGTTAGTTACGTCCCTGCTCTTATGTATTTGTTTTTTTCATTTAGGGAAGTTTGAACGATTACTAAGCCAAGCATAATGAAAAACGTTTTACATAATTTTTTTAGAACATCCATATTGTAATAAATACACTTTTAATCCGGGAGCGGTCACACCGAGCACAGAGTGCACGAAATCGGTAATTCTGGCAAAACTTTTTAATTGTTACCAATGGCCCTGACACTATCCTCCTGTTTGGCAATCTTAACGTGAACTAAAATATATTTGTCACATATCTCCCTCTTTTTTGGGATTAACACGTTTTTTTACGATCTTAAAGTACTTGTTTTGTCTGAGTTCCCGGTGTGATAATTTTTTTTTCCGAAATATTTTCTGTGTCCTTGAAAGTAGGTGAGTGTATTATCTCTTAATTTAATTATTCACTGGAATTACGATTTTTATTGTGTCCTATAAAATTAATTATAAAAAAAAAGATTGGGGTGACTCACAATAATCCCGCTCGACCACTAGTATCGAGTGGGTGCCTGCTCCAGGATTAAAACATGTTGAAGTCTTTTTGCTTCAAATATTAAAAATAATACAATTATTCTTCATCAGAATTTTTTTTATTGTTCATTATTCAAAATCGATTGATTCTAAATGCTAAATCTTTGAGGCTTGAAATTACAGTTCGCTTAAAACTAATTATAATTTGAGCAATCATTTTTAAAAAAATCATTTTACATTTTTGTAAACATTGTCGCACACTTGGCTTTACTCTCCTTACAATTAAGCGATTATATCAATAATGTTTTATTTTCTTATAAATGAACTTGTGCAAAGAGCGGGTACTTCAGCCGGTATACTTTTAATGTATCAGTGCTGCACAGAGTATTTTATAACTAATTAATTAATACTAAATTAAGAACAAGTTTAATAAGTATTAGCGACTTCCATGGGCTTGTCTTACAGAGCAAAGTTTTTCAAAGGAATGCTTATGATTAGAAATTGACCCTCTGAGTTCTTTTTCTACATTTAGCTGATATCTATATTTTGTTTTCTAAACAACCACCGCATTTTGCAATATTTTCCAATTTAAAAATTAGAGAAAGGAAAAATAACATAATAATTATCCTATTACTTAATTTTTTTTTTTTTTTTTTTGCTTAAAAGTAACATATACAAAATTTAATACTTATGTCATGAATTTGTACGTTTTATAATAAAGATTATTGCTTTAGCATCAAATTGCATTATTATTGCATTCAGTACATTATTAATGCATAAGGGGGCGCGATAAAAATTGTGATTGAAAAGGGGGGTGCCAGTATTGAAAGTTTGAGAAGCACTGTTATAAAGAATAAATTATTTTTTAAATGCTTTATTGCACAATTTCAAAGTGCAACCATCAACAATCTGAATGGTTGTTATATTCCAACTTTTCATTTCATTCGTGTCTCTAATTGAGATTGATATGAAAAGTTTTTTATGGATCCCTACAAGAAACATAAAGGTATTATGTCAAAGAATCTAGATGGCCAAGCTATTGGACTGTAATGATCTTACCCGTGAAGTCGCTTCCTCATCATCTTGTCTACCTAAAGCTGGCTGTAGGAGGGAACGATGAATGACCACGATTATCCATGATAAATAAAATTATCAAAGATAATATTCCAGAATAAGTATTTTATAAGGGGAATCCTTGGAGAGTGACATAAAGAGAGCAACGGCTATACGTGAATAAGTGCAAGAAATCCGAATGGATTAACTTCTATCAATCATATCCTCTTAATTCTAGATTCACTAACTTAGTAACTAAAATCCATCCTTTAGTCACGATGCGTAATTCTTATTTTTACCATAGCAACACTGTGTTCAACTGCTCCGCTCCTACTGACCTACAATTATCAAGCTCTAACTTTATATACATTAAATAATTTGCATCTTATGGTTTCTTCTTGAGAGGGATGACTGTGAAATAAACGCGAATGCTAGCCCAAAGATTCCCCAAGAGGATTAGTAGTAGAAAGTCGGTTAAACCTCGTTACAGGTCTTCTTTCCATCCAGTGCCTTAGGAAATTTTTCTCACTACCAAATTCCAGTGTGGTGGTGCCCCATCTACGATGTGCATGTGTTACAGATTTAAATTCAATGAACCATGCTACAACTTGCCCTTGTTCTTGTGATGAAGCCATTGTGAAATGAAAATATAGAAAAACAGTGCGTTTCACCATCTGGTTTGCATTTCATTTTATAAAAACTTAATTTTAAGGAACTCGAAAAAGTAGAGGGGGGGGGGGAATTAATGCATTGGTACTTTTTTATAGTCTTGTAATGTACAGTTAGGTATGTTTACACTGAAAATGATTTGAGCTAGGCTATTCTCACTTCTGTGGAGAAGTTGTGCGCTTCAAGCTAAATAAATATTTTCTTGTAATAAACAAAAAGAAAATAAAAGAATAAATCTGGAAATTACATCCATGAAAAAGATCTATTGCCTTTCAATCAAAGAAAGTTTGCAAAGAAAGCAAAACATGAATTTAAGGCAAAATTATTCTTTGTAATGTAATTTCTTTGAAAAATAAATTGATTGATGTATATTTCAGTGTACTATCTAAACCTATACTTTCAAATACGTTTTTTTGATTTTTATGTACCTCTTCCTTGAAAAATAAAAGGATTATTGAAAATGCTGATGTTTAAGGCGAGACTATATTTTCAAATTACGATTTTTGGATTTTAGTTATATTCTCCATATAACGCGCCCTCTTTTCTTTACAAAGGAATCTGAAATGTGCATGCGGGTTGCTCTTATTTTTTGAAGTCATTTATTTGTTGGATTTTCTACTAGATTCCGAGCAGTACTGCACTGAATTCGCAATCAATATAGAGAATAATATGTGTATTCGGTTGTTTGAGAAATAGTAAATAATTCAATTTAAGCAGGATAGTTGTATGCAATGCAGATTTGAACAAGAATAATACTTTAGATTTTAGAGAAAAGGAGGACACACACATAATTTTGGGTAAAAACTCGATTCCAACACGAATAATTTTCCAGAATTAGAAACAACGTGTTTTGTCTTTCTATAATTATTTGATATCGTAATATGTCGATAACATTTGTTTTAATTCAGCTTTTGTCAAACTGTGGGGCGTGCCTCTTACAGGGGCAAAATAAGTCTATGAGGGGGTGCGAGCATATTGAAAAGTCAAAAACAAAAGATTATTTTTTTAAAAAAAATATTAGTTTACTGAATATAAACAAACAAAATACATTCTGATATAATAAAATATAAGATACGCATTTGCACTCATATAAAACACTTATAAATGTATCAGTACTGCACAATGTATTTGATAATTAATTTAAAAATACCAAATTAAAAACAAGTTTAATAATTACCAGTCCCCATGGGCTTATACAAAAATTATTACTTACCTTGACGATTTGTACTGTTTATAATTAATATCTCAACTGCCTATTAAAAGTTACGGGATTCGCCCCAGTGGCACTGTTTACCACGTAGGCGGACGTAACTGATGTATTTGGGGGGATAAATAAATAAGGAACATTTAAGTAAGTTCTTATTAAACACTGTCAAGGTTATTTTATTGCATTCTTAACACTTTGGAACAGTTTTAAAGAAAAGAAAGGACAAAGGAACGAATCATACTTCGGAAAGACGCAAATATACGTCCGTGACATTTAATGTACCGATTGAGAGAGACGTATATATACGCCAGTGACACTTAATAATAATGTGGTTTTCTTAAAGAAGAAATAATAGAGTGTTGTGAATTGGTCCTAGAAAATCGTCAGAATTGATATTATATCAAAATACTGCAAATATTTATTTACTTTGACGTGAACAAAAATTGATAGAAATGAAACACATAATCTTTCAAGTAACTTTTTTGTAGTCATTTTATGAAACGAAATAACTTAATTCTACGAAGAAAACAAGTGTGAATATATGGTATGTCATTTCTTTTTAAAATAAATATCAATTAGATAGGTACAGAAATCTACATTTTTTTGTGCTAATCTTTTCTTTATTTTTAAATCTGTTATTTGGATATCCAGTATACATAATGCAAACCCATAATATTATTATATCTAATTTTTTGTATTGAAAGTGTGAAGCTATACCCAGAATATACTGTATTTATGACCTGTATTTTTTAATAGAGTTTTGATTCTAAAAAAAAAATTAAGTGTAAGTTACATTTAAGTTTAGAACTTGATATTTAGTAACAATAAATCCAATTAAATTTTGTTCATCATAATTTTAGCACGTAAATAGAAAAAAAAATAATCTAACATTAAACGAAGTTAAGAGGTGTTGGAAAACTAAAATCTTAATTTTTTGACAATATGAGATTTTTACATTTTCAAATTGCATTGTGTGATCGTAACCTTTCTAAAAATACCTTACCTCTAGGGTAATTAGAGGCCCTTTAAACCTATCCTTACCTTTTACCTTACCTTAAATAATCTTTGAAACTAGGCCACGCCCATTTGAATGGTGAAAAACGTAAACAAAGTGCTTTGTTTTTGCTTAAAAGTTTAACGTCTCATATAAACCAAAATATGTATCTTTCATTATAAATTGACTCTTTTATTTTTTTTTTATTTCCTATCCGATTAGAAGTGTCTCACTGTATACGTTAAAATCAATTTATCTCAAAATGTAAATTTTAATGTTCGATGTACCTTTTCTGAGAAACTACTTTTCACAGGTATGTAAATTTTTGATGATATATTTATAATGATGTTAAATATATACCATAATGAGATTTTTGTAACAAAACGCAAAAATTTATTTTTTATAAACTTTTTATGTGAAAAATGGATCAAATTTTGCAATGTTTGATAAAATAGTTCATAAATTATTAAAAAAAATTCAAAATTAGCTAAAAGCTCATTTCAGTAGAATGAGAAAGGTATACCTTAATTGTGTGTGTGTGTATGAAATACATTAAGCATGTACATATAGCAGATTCTGAAAAAAAAGGTGCATCGAAAACAGCCAATTTAACATTGTCAATATATATAGAGAGAGAGACAGATATCTAACTCTCTCCTTAAAACAAGCAAACTTTTATTATTTTTAAATAGCTTACAACTCACGTATTATGGGAAACAATTTTGTGTCTTGAAGGATACAAAACACAAAAATTGAAAAAAAAAATCCGGACACAAAATAATAACACATTTTTGTTCTTTGTATATTTCTTATCGTCTACAAATTTTCCTTTATAGTTGTCGTTTGAGTGTTACAGATGTACAGAAAAATCAATTTGTAAAAGCTTTTATAGACACAGATTAATGTTCTTGCATTCTCAGCGGAATTGTTTCCTTGTTAACAATGACACTCTTGCTCTGATCTTTCACAAGAAACGCTCCTAAAAGAAAATAAAGTGCTTTGTAATGAAGAACTATCGATTACAGGAATGTTATTCTTATCAGATTAGGCTTTCTATTCAGTGTTGAAAGTACAATTTATTTCTGAAAAGTAATCAAAGACATACAGAAAATAAAATAGCATTTTCAGCCAAGGCTTACTTTATACATTAAAATACAAATGGATTTTAAGTCTTTACTCTTATTATGATGCCTAAAAGTAGTATTGTAACATAAATAGAAACATAATATTTAATATTAATCGTATCTCTTTGGTAAACATTATTAGGATTAGTAAATAAACTAAAACCCAAAGAAAAAAAAGTCACTTGCTATATATTTGCTTTTTTACACTCTATTTGCTATTTTACTTGACCTTGGTTGTGTTCCCAAATTTCAAAATAAAAATTTAGTTCAAAATTGGTAGGGTAAACATGGAAAATATGGACACTATAACGAAAATACTTTTCACTGTCTAATTATTTTCCTAGCTTTTTTGATTACATTAATTTACCTGAAGGAAATTTTAGAAAGAATTAATTGTCGTCATGTTTAAACAATTCACACTCAGATTTATTTCGAAATTTTTCACAAATTTGTTGCAATAAATTGTAGCTATCATATTGTAAATTAATATAAGGTATTAAATCTAAATTATGAAATAAATATTAGTTTGTTGACATAAGTATATATATATATATATATATATATATATATATATATATATATATACACTGTGGACAATTGCTAAGGATGGATAACACTATCATCCAAAGCAACCACAAAATGAAAGGAAGCAAAATGTGGAAAATTAGAATAAGTGCGGGATATTAGTAAGAAGAGAAGTATGAGTATGCAAATTTTTTTTCCACGTCTGCTCATCACGTAATAGCGTTCATAAGAGCTTTAAGGGTTTTGACGCGTGTGGACAGCTGTTGTTTAAAGTCAAAGTTTTAAAGGAAAGATTTAATAGGCGAACTTAAAAATTTTGGCATGTCTTCCCGACATCACATAGATGATTCTATAAGTGGCCGAATTATTGGAAAGATCGAAGAAGGGCGAAAAATAACAGATGATGCCAGGGAGTTCGACATCGCTCACAGCGTTGTTTCACGGCTGTGGAAGTCATTTAAAACTACTGGAATGTATAGTAGACGGCACGGGGGAGGTCATGTTAGAAGTACGACGCCTGCAGAAGACAGATATATCGTCCTATCAGCAAAAAGGAACAGGCGCACCACAGCTCAGCAGGTGGCAAATCAGTTTCTTGCTGCCTCAGGAAAGCGGATCTCCCGAAAAACTGTTGCCAGACGTTTGAGGGGAGGAGGACTATACGCACGCAGACCTTTTGCGTGTGTCCCATTGACCAGACAGCACCGTACTGCCCGTTTGCAATGGTGTCGTGAGCATCACAATTGGACTGAACAAGCCTGGGAATGCGTACTATTCTCAAAGGAGAGTAGGTTCAGTCTGTCATCGGATTGTAGACGCTAACTGATCTGGCGCGAGAATGGTACTGCTTATCGTCCAGAAAATATCTAGGAAAAGGACCGATATCCGACATGCAGTATCATGGTGTGGGCCGGCATCATGATTAATGGCCGCACGCGCCTACATGTGGTTGCGAATGAGACTATGACGGGCCAACGATACATTGATGAAGTTCTACTTCCTCATGTTCGTCTTTTCCGTCGTGCTGTCGGTGATAAATTTGTTTTTATGGACGACAACGCAACATGTCATCGAACACTCACTGTTCAGGATTGTCTAGACAGCGAGGGTATTCAACGTCTCGTATGGCCAGCGCGTTCTCCAGATCTAAACCCCATTGAAAATGTGTGGGATGCTTTGGGGAGGCAAGTTGCTGGTCGAAACTATCCTCCGACAAACAAGAACACCCTCATCCGTGCACTCACAGAGGAATGGGATAAATTGCCTCAACAGCTGCTGGATAATGCTGTGCAAAGTATGGTACGACATGTGGAATGTTGCCTCACACTCCATGGTGGACATATCCCGTACTGATACTTTTCTTAAAGGTGCCTGCTGACTTTTAGATATATTGTTCCATTCTCCGTACGCACATCAAATGAACATTTTTTTTTCTTTCAGATGTTTCACAGCTTTTGTACTTACCAGAACAATAAATATTCTTTATTCTAATGTCTGAACAGTGTGGCAACTATATTTTATCCCACTAGGCCTCCTGTCTCGCTTAATGTTATGCTACATAGCAATTTGTGATCCGTCCTTAGCAATTGTCCAGCAGTATATATATATATATAGTAAGACAAAATGGTGGTAATCAGGAAGGTGAAAAGTGTTATTATATAGGGTGTTTTTTAAGAGGTATAGAACTTTAAATTGCAATAAAACAACGATGTATTATTCGATTGACATGGATTTGTTTTTATTCGAAAGATAATCTTGTGGCATTACATTTTAAATATGATCAAGCAAGACGTAGATTTGTCGAATGGGCCCAAAACGAGATTGCCGTTGTTCCCGTTTTTTATAAGCGAATTTTGTTTAGCGATGAAGCGCACTTCTGGTTGAATGGCTACGTCAACAAACAAAACTGCCGCATTTGGAGTGAAGCTAATCCACAAGTGTATGTCGAAACACCGTTACATCCAGAAAAACTGACTGTTTGATGCGCTTTATGGGCTGGTGGAATCATTGGTCCGTATTTCTTCAAAAACGATGAAGGCCACAACGTTACAGTCAATGGTGATCGGTATAGAGTTTATTACTAACTTTTCATTCCTGAATTGAAGAATCATGATGTCCAGGAGCTGTGGTCCCAACAAGACGGCGCAACATGTCACACAGCTCGTGCCAAAATCGATTTATTGAAAGACACGTTTGGTGACCGCCTAATTTCACGTTTGGGACCTGTGAATTGGCCTCCAAGATCTTAGGATTTAACACCTCTAGACTATTTTCTGTGGGGCTATGTAAAGTCATTGGTCTATGCGGATAAGCCCCAAACGCTTGACCATTTGGAAGATAACATTCGCCGTGTTATTGCCAATATACGGCCACAAATGTTGGAAAAAGTCATCGAAAATTGGACGTCCAGATTGGACTCCATCCGAGCCAGCCGTGGCAGTCCTATGCCAGAAATCATATTTAAAATGTAATGCCACAAGATTATCTTTCGAATAAAAAAATTCATGTCAATGGAATGGTTGTTTTATTGCAATTTAAATTTCTATACCTCTAAAAATAACACCCTTTATAAAAAAATGAAATCAACTGTAGTAACGATTTTAAAGCTCAGGTGTAGTGTGTTTTTTATTTGAAAAACTCTTTTTTATAATGAATTATTAAATAAAAACATTATAAATTATTTTTTGGTTTTTCATTGTGTTATATTACTATAAGACATTTATGGTAATCTAAAATTATATTAGGTTGTGGAAAAGAAATCAATCATTTTTGCATGAAAATCAAGACTTTAATATACATGCTTCCGATTGTCTGATTTGGATCAAATATGCACGGTTTTGTTGTATAATTTATTGTCATTTTTAAGGTAGCTTCATAATGATTCTCTCATAGAAGTATTGGCCCTTATTGGCGAAAACATCCAGTAATCGTTTTTCATATTCTTCTCTTTTGATCCCAATTTCTTATCACTCTGAAAGTTTTCAATGCGAGAAAAAGGTGGTTATCGCTTGGTGCCAGATCCGTACTATATGATGAAAGCATTAAAACTTCCCATCCAAGATCCCATAGTTTCTGGTGAGTCACTACAGGTGAGTGTGGTATGACGTTGTCTTGATGGAAAACAACACCTGTTCTGTGGGCCAATTCTTGCCATTTCTGTACAATCGCTAGCTTCAAACGGTCTAGTTGTTGACAGTAGAAATCTTAATTTAGTGTTTCGCCATGCGAAAGCAACTCCATATAAATGATACCTTTCCACTCCCACCAAATACATAGTAAAACCTTCCTGGCCGTTAGTCCTGGTTTGACCACCGTTTGAGCTGATTCACTGCGATTTGACCACGATCTTTTTTGCACAATATTGTAGTATGTGACCCATTTCTCATTCCCAGTCACCATCCATTTAAGAAATGAGTCGATTTCATTCCGTTTGACCAAGGCTTTACAGATGGAAATTTGATCCATGATGTTTTTTGGGTGCTAATTGGTGTCGCACCCAAATATGGAGCTTCTTTTTTAATCCAACTTCGCGCAAATGGCTTAAAACTGTTTTATGGTCGATCTTTAGCTCCTGGGCGATGCTGCATCTACTAACATGCCGGTCAACTTTGATTATTTCTGTAATTTTTTTAAACGCGCCTGCCTGTGTGAGGTCCATATTTAACATCAAAAATACCTGAACGGAATCTACGAAACCATAATTGCACGTAATTAGCTGTTACAGTATTGGAACCATAAACACCATGCGCAATTTCAGCCACCTGGCTTGCATTTTCACTTTTATCAAAGAAAAACAGTAAAAAGAACCGAATTTTCTCTTTGTTGACTTCCATTTTTATAACACCCTGTAACTAAAAACTGAATGGACCAAACAAAAAATAATAATAATAATTTTTTAATGTGAAATGTCAACTTGACAATGAGCATAAATTTTAAATTGATTGATCGATACTTCACGAGATATCGACACTACAGTCATCTACCGAAAGAATATGGATTTCTTTTTCCCCAACCTAATTATATATTTTAATGTGATATTCACTGACAAAAATTTATCCATTTTGCAAGATAATTTTCATGTATCAAAGATTAGGTACAAACATTGCTTGTTTTCATATTGAATCAAAAAAACAATTTCAATAATGAATGGATAAGAATGAATAGAAATAACTACACTAAATATAATAGTAAAGGTGAAACAATTAGATATATTTTTTATAACAAGAAAGAAAAGGAATTTTTTCTCCCACCTGACTTATTATTTTAAAAATGTAACAACTTAATTCATATGCAGTGACAAAAAGTACATTTAGAATCATGCACTTTAGGTTATGACTTCAGATTGGCATAATCATTGGGACATACTCTAATGATAGGTGGGGGGCACCATAAGGATTTAGATTTGCACAGTAACCCATATGGTCAGAAATGTCCTTATTCAGCATTAGTTGACATTGTTTACAAAAGGGTTTAAGAAAGCATCACAGCAGTCACTTTAACTGCCATCGCTCTTAGAAGAGTATAGATAGTTTTGCAAACACTGAGCTGACAGCTGTACATCTGATTTACGGCTAAGCAGAAGAAACTGCACGAGCAGCAGCAAGATTGCATCACGAGAGTTGTTTTGCCCCGAAGAGATAGCGGGTGTGAGAAGATTCGAGAAAGAAGCAGACATGGTCATAAGAATATATACTTTTATTCTATCTTTAGCACTTAATGAAATATGCAATTTTATAGCTTAACTCTGAGAGCGACCTGAAATCCTAACCTTAAATCGGATATGCTAGGTTACTGAAATGCACTTATCTGGATTTGAATCCTTTTGTTACGATCCTTCTCGAAGCCTGACAGCTCGGCCAGCTCCGAGGTTGTTTGTTTCCCCAATTTCTGGCGGATTCTACGTCGATCTCAACACGAGCGATCACTCATGGTCACTGTTCACCTCCTCTAAAATTTGGATTTCACACTTAACGATCAATGATTAACCATTTACTCACATACTCAACGACAGGCACTTAAATAGTATAAATTGCATTAAATCAAGTCATTTCTACGAAAAGCGGCTTTTAAACCAAAATCAAAGTTTAAGAATATTTTCCCCAAGAGGAATCAGTAAAAAAACCTGAATAGTACCCGTCAAAAAGTTACTCACAGATAGATACACCAGACCGCCAAATGCTTGATAATTGCATCACAATTTGTGTGAATATGGATCATTACGAAGTAATAGGCGTTGTGAGGACGAGTCACGAGTGATTTGATTTACCAACATGGTACTCTAATACCTTCGAACAGTATCCAGCACATTTGGTTCCATGAATAGGACAAAATGTGTTGGGTAATTTTCACGTTACAATCTCTATGCTGTTATTGCATTCCTTCTGCCAATCCGTAAATCAGATGCAGATCTACTAGCTTGGTGTTTCTAAATCGTTTCATTCTCCTCTGAGGGCGATGAAAGCTCAAATAACTAAGGTAATACAAATCTTTGTCCTTACATGTTATTGTGAGCAACGCCACCTCGCGCTGAACGAAGATATTTCCGACACCATGGGTTGCTATGCAAATGTGAATCCTTTTGATGTCCTTTACCTCCCTTTGAAGTTTGTCCCTCTGATCCTGGGCCCCTATGTATAAGTTATTTAAGAACTTGGTCATGGTTTTTATCCTATTATTATAATATTATACACGTATACTTTTCACTCATTTATTACATAACTTTTAAAACTTCCTTTCTTTATTTTCTTCCTGTATGAGAAGTAAAAGTATATTTGTCTGATACTAAAAATGTTTATAAAGAAGTCAGATTGAAACAATACAACTGATTTAACTCTATAATTCAAACCTAAATTCGAATCTGTAGTTTTATTTGTGAATTATCTGTCTTTTAATCTGCTTTTTAATAAATAAAAAAAAAGATTTTATGATCTACACTTCATGTAATTAGTGTTGTAATTATTAGTTATTGTGAAATTTATAAATTTATTTGCTGTCTTAAATTTATTTTACATTAAGTGTATTTTACACACATGCGTGTGTATTAAAGTGGCATAAGATCTATAATTATTTTAGTGGACTGCACCACTTCATAATATAATAAATTTAGCATAGAAATCATACAATCTAATTACTAGATACTTAATAAAAATTCTACACTAATATGAATAATTTTAAGTTTATAAATTTCGAGACTGGCAACTAGGCTCAGTATTTATACTCTGTCTTTGCTCGGTGGTCCATTATAATGGTATATGGAGCACCGATAAAAAATAACCCTTAACGCTTTTTATTTTGCTTTTTTGGTAGGTTAATTAGTTAGTTTATACTTTTTAGCAATTCATATTCTAATAATTGGTAGTATCTCATAATCTGTTAGGCTTGTATTTTAACAGTATGTACTACAGACATGATGAACACAGTAGATAGTGACAAAGTTTTGAATGCAGCTCATCGTAGAGATTCTACGAGACTTTTTAATACATATAATACTAGAGTATTCTGGAATAAAGAGTACTTAAATAATTCAAAAAAAGATTTTTTTGCATTGCAATAAAGTTTCAAATAACTGTAATGCTTACAATTGTAATAGATATTTAGATAAGCTTCAGAATAATAAATTTGGCAATAGTAAAATTCCTTTTTACAAAAGATGTGGCGACAAAAGATGTAAAACTTGTAAAAGGATCCGTAATGATGAAATCAAAGAGGATTCTAAATTTACCTTCTGTAAAACATATAACTGTGTTTACTTATTGACATGTAAGAAATGCTAATTTAAATACATTGATCAGACATCTAATAAAATTAATATTAGAATTAATCAACATAGTTCACACACACACAGAGAGATACTAAATACTTCAATAGTATTAAAAATTCAAATAAAATAGAAATAAGGCACTTTAGTACACGTGGTTTTGATAATGTTTCACTCAATATTATTAAAGTTGTTTCTAATATTAAAGAAACATTATGGTGGGAAATTACTATATTAAATATTATAATGCAATTTTATCCTTATGGACTAATTGTATTATAATAAGGAAAAAATAATGTAAATGCAAGTAAACTAAATTCTCAAATTATTATTACACAATATAATGGGATTAATATAATATCTAATAAAAGAAAAACCAGAGAGGCTAGAACTAAAAGATTAAGTACAGACAATAAAGTACTTACAGATAGTGTTATAGATATAAATAAAAATTATATTATTGATAAAAGTTTTAACATAAAACATATTAAATATTTTATGTTTGTACTCAGTAACACAGAATTATGGATTACAGAAGATGTAGTAATTTCACATAAAATTAAAGATTGCCATGATTTGCATATTATAAAGGACATTCACAAATTTTGAAACATAAACATAATATAAAAAGTTAATGTAAATAAAGATTATGAAATGGAATATTGTACACATTTATATATGAATAAATCATATGATTATATTAATTTTTTTGGAATCTTTAATAAACACATGTCATCTTTCCCAACACAAAATATTACTATTAAATGCCTTTAAATACAATAAAAATAGGTAGATCAATTTTTAACTATAATGTGCCGCTAAAGCAAGATAACTTAATATGTAAATGTAATGAATTTTAAGAATTGATTGATAAACATCACAAATATGTTGTTACTTGTGACCTCAATATTGTAAAAGACAGTAATCTTAGAAACATAATGAATAAAGATACTGGTTTTAGATTAATGATTTCGAATAATAATAAAATTATAAAAAAATCAATTATGTAATGATATTGAGAAATTTATATGCAAAATGGCCATTAAATATAGTATGCCTATACAGGCATTCACATAATTCAAAGGTAATATTACACAGCAGCTTAATAAAAATAACTTTGGTACAGGTAATGAAATATTTTTTAATAATATTAAAAATCAGATTAAAAAATTGCAAAATAAATTTATTATAGTTTATGTTGATAAAGTGCCAGAAAATTTCGCCTTCATATGTAAATATTATTATGATTTAATGATCAACAATTATTTTGATAATAATACAGCTATTATTAAGTCCTCTGTTTCTGATAGAGAAATTAATAATCGAATTTTGGCTTTTCATATACAATTAAGAAGTCAAATTAATAATAATTTTTAATTTCCACATATATTTCTTATTCTTTAATTTCATAATTACCCAGTCAAATTTATTACAGTTACAAATGGATTTCATACATATATTAGCAAAGCAGGGAAATTTCTCCATGAAATATTACATGTTACATTAAATAATCTTAAACCCACAGCCATTCTTAAAAATAGTAAATAACTTATTGAACAATTGAAAGATAGAAAGATTTATTCAGTCTATAGTTTAGATTTTGAAGATCTTTTTAATTCTATTAATATTGATGATTTGATTAATATACTTGTAAATTTACATAAAGATAATTTATTTAATAATGTTAATTATAATAGATGTGGTTCGCACTACTTAGGTTAGTACTTAAAGAGAACTATATATTTCATAAGGGTAACTATTATCTGCAAATTAAAGGTTTGCCACAAGGTGGCCCTGCGAGCAACTGTCTTGTCAATTTATACTTCCACTATTTTGAAAAAGTAGTTACATTAATATTTCTAAATATTGTATTTATCGTTATACAGATGACATAATCATTTTTGGCCAAACAAGTCAATTTGTACCTAACATTAGTTTTTATCCACAATATCTTAAGACAGATAGTAACAACAATGAAGCTAATTTTCTTGTCATACATATCAAATTAAAAGATAATGTATTAGTTTCTAATATTTATGATAAAATAGAAGATTTTAATTTGAATATTTTAAAAGTTCCTCATTGGGAGAATAATGTACATGTTTCTACATTCAGAAACATTGTTATTAATTATATACAACGCAATAAATTTCTGGTGTCAAAATTATCAGAAATGATGAGTAACTATTAAAATTTTACTAAATATTGCTTAAATCAAAAATTCCCAATTAATTTTATTAATAGTTATATGAATAAAACTATTCAAAATAGTAAGGATTAAAAATTCTGAGATTGATAATAGTTTATTACTATAAACTTACATATTTCATAGTTATATGTACCTCCATATTCTAATATTAGATAAAATTAATTATTATTTTAATCATATATACTATAGAGTTACTAAAGTTATGGTAATTTGTAACTCTCTCATTAATTTTTATTTCCATTCTTTTTACACTTTTGTTAAGAGCTACATTTCCACCATTCACATGATTTAAATCTGCATTAGGGTCCAGAATTTGGTAATAACTTATTTATTGATATCCGATTTAGGGCGGGCTCTGTATTCTTAAGTGCAATTTTTAGGTAAGTTACTTACCTCTGTCTTGTAATGGATTTAGATATTCCTATCCATTACTTTCAATATGTTTTTGCTCAGTATTATTTACATAAAGCGAGAAGGTTGGCTGGCCGAAAAACATGTTCAACCCCACTTTTATATAAATTATTTTATATATTAGCTGTCCTAAGTCAGCAATGTTTATAATACTTCAGCATCCATTTTGTAATTTTTAATCTCGGTTGCCCATTTGTCCTTCATTGTGTGATTTTATTACTGTCTATGTGTTTTTCGAATGTGATTCATGGATGTTATCTCTTGTTTGTAGAGAATATATATATATATATATATATATATATATATATATATATATATATATATATGAAATACTTCTATGATATTTCTGGAGAGTGTTAAAAATAATTGTGAGACGTGGGGAGTGGATGTTATTACTGTAGCGAACCAAAGGTATGGTCTGACCAATGACAAGTGAATGACTGTATATTAGATACATTTTCTACGTTGATTGATGTTACGTATTCAATACTATAGATGAGGAAGCCTGGGACATTTATCCAGTTTATTGCATCTTGAAACACATAGAGATCAAGTAGGGACGGCATTACACATAACAAGAAGAAAACATCACGGCACAAACACAGACAAAGGCAAGCACAGAACGCGCGGGCAGCTGCCTGATTACATGATGAAGGCAAGCAGACAGTTGAGAGTGGTTACATAAGATTTTTGCTTTTATACCGGCAGTGCGTATTACGTTATAATAGTTTTGATTGAATAGAATGGGCGGGCCGGGGACTTCGGACTAGCCGATTACGATTAAGATTACAGTGTCATTTTTTAACCAAAGAATTAAAAATTGTTTAATTATTAGTACAAAAGGATATTAGAGGGAATTATTACACACACACACACACACACACACACACACATATATATATATATATATATATATATATATATAAGTAGTATATAGTAATCTATATGGTATAAACGTGGTTAAATCCAAGCTATATTCCCTGGCTTCAAAACATCTTTACGTCAAAAAAGAGTTTCTAGTAAGAAAATTTATAACTCGGAAGTGTCGTCTTGAAGTCTATAATGATAGCAGTTGAAACTTCTTGAAGCTGAAAACCTGGTACCAGCTATCGATTTTAATGTTGTAGAAATGAAAGCATTTATCAAGGAAATAGGAAGGAAATTCAGTCATGCTTCAGTCTGTGGACGAAAGGATTTTGGAAAAGACTTATTCAAGTAATAAAGATAATTTCATAAGATAACAGAACGACTTTCCATTTAGTTTTTTCAGTGAATGGGTACAAAAATATATTTTAGAGATTGGAAATGACAATATGTATGCAATGGAATAATTTTACGGAAAATATGTGAAAAATAATTTAATTTTTGAATTACTATATAAATATAGATTTGTTTCATATTAAAAATATCCAGTGTCAATTCGAAATAGCACGAATCATTATTTTAATAAAAAAGGACCGAAATTAAATAGTTGTTAGCATATAGCTTCTTCTCAAGCTTGCTTAAAAGATCCAAATATCAAACCAGGTTCAATGATAGTATATATTTTGAAATTTTTAAAATACTTTATTCTCTTGATATGTTCAATGTACATAATATTTTAAGGCATATCAGCCTTGAAGAAAACAAACTTTACTTGAGTACCCTTTGATAATAAGTTAATTATTTATACAATAAGAATCAGTCTTATATTTTTAACCTGTTTATTAAAATCTTTGAATTCTCAGCAATCAAAGAAAATTTAAAATGAGTATAATTTTGCCTGATATGGCTTTAAATAACAGCTGTAATAATTATATCTATTTAAATCATAGACATCTAAGTTAAAGCACAGGTTTGGTCTCGAACTTTATAATCAACGATGCATTCTTGGTTACTCTGAACGTATTTTTAAGGGGTTTTTTATCCTCTAATATAATGTAAATAAAACTCTATATAAAATATAATGTAATGCAAATAATCTCCTCTATAAATTAATCTTTATAAACTCATATCTATCTCTTTTCTATCATATCCGCTAATGTTTTCTCTAAGGTAGTTTCATATATATATATATATATATATATATATATATATATATATATATATATATATATATATATATATATATATATATATATATATATATATATATATATATATATACATATATATATATATATATATATACATATATATATATATACATATATATATATATACATATATATATATACATATATATATATATATATATATATATATATACATATATATATATATACATATATATATATATATATATATATATATATATATATATATATATATATATATATATATATATATATATATATATATATATATATATATATATATATATATATCATTGTTCTTTCTTAAAAATAAGTTTCGTATACAAAAGTAAAGCAATAAGTTAGTTTATTAAACTTCCATTGTGTTAATATGAAGTTCATAAAAGAATTCCAACTTTATATTCATGTAACAAATGTTACGGTAACATGGAAATGTAAGGTTTCCATTTCTAAAAATTTATTTGTAATTTTAATTCATTTACTAGGTGAAATATTACCTATTTCTTAATAAATATTTCTCCACAACTAAAGATAAACCACAAATACAGCAGTGGACTTGACAGTTATTATTTTCATAACCTTTCAATTTGAATGTTTGATACGTTGAAACGTCTTACAAATTTGTTTAAGATTAATTTATGCATTAGCTCAGCGGGAATTTACTTCATAACATGGGGAAGTCTAATTGAGTACGATACAAAATCATAAATATGCAAGTCTTGTAATTAAATACTTCCCTTAGCGGATTAATTTATTATATTTGGGTTGCCTTTTGATATTTCAGCACGCTTTCAAAGAGCAATCTATTATCTGAGAAATGGTTGTTCAGATATATGACTTGAATTATGTGGCATATGTAGAAAGAGAATGTTTAATGTTATTCAAATTTATATTTTATAAAAGAAGACATCTGTAAATAAATCTTACAACGTTTGATAAACAATCCTAAGTAATGCTTACCTTACACACGTAGGTTGATTTGAGAATACATATTAAAAAATAATTTAAATAAAAATGTCTTCATTATATATGTGCATTTGAACAAAAAATATAAATTTATTTTTAATGTATAATAATAAGTACGTTTAAGACATTAATGGTAATACATGAAGCATAAGTGTTTTTTTCGTTCTAAAAGAGAAATTAAATATATTTTGTATAAAAAAAAGTGCATAAAAAGTATAAAATAGCGAGATAAACTTAAAAGAAGTGTTATTACGATATCAGTATTGAAAAATATATAGTGAGTGATAGTATGCAAAAATTATATCTTCATTCTTTACAAATAAAATTGCATTTGAGAGAAAGTAGTTATATAAAATGAGCATTTATATGTGTGATGTTAATCTATTCATACATCCTTATACAATGTTTAAGACAATTCTTAACATGCTGAACCCAACAAAATCTTTATAAGAATTCTAATTTTTTTTGTAAAATTCTTCATAAAAGCAGTAATTACCGAATTATTTTTATATAAAGTTAATGTTATCGTTTTTTACATATTGAATTCATTACGGAAAATACATCGATTTTTAAATTTAACGTAAAAAAGTACACCAAATAAAAAAAACTAAAAAACACGATTTAATAGTGAATCGAACTAAAAAGTAAACAAAAAACTCTTAATATAAGAATAAAATGATTAACGAGAAAGTTAATGGCATTGGGATAAAAGCTTGGGGATGCTCCATAATAATTGTTATAATTTCTTATATACAAGCTCTATTCCGAAATGCTGAGTTTGTGTTAAAATGTAGTACAAAGCACCCCGCGCCTTTACCACACAATGACATTAATTTTCTCGTTAATCATTTTATTCTTAAATTAAGAATTATTTTTTTTTATTTTGATTCACTATAAACGCGTGTTTTTTAGTTTTTTTTTTCAAAGCTATAATTTATGATTCATTTTTTCGTTCGATCTGCAATAAAAGCCTGTTATTTTAGTTTTCAAAACAATATTTTATTCTTTGTTGAATGTATCCTTGAGTTTGATATTTGGAGCTATAATTACTTGGCTGTTGAAATTAGTCAGGATCTTCAGTGGATATTATTTAACGGGTTTGAATGGTATTCTCTCCGTTTACGGGCCTCGGCTAGTTCCCGTATCGTTACATTTCAAAGATTCCATCTCTATAGATACAGGTCTAACTAATAAAAGTGTGTTAAGAAGAAATATTAAATATCAGTTGCCTTTTAAATGTATTGTTATAATGTTAATTCGTATCATAACATTTAAACATATTGCTTCATTAAAATAAAAGATATTTATATTTTGCAGTTAGAACAAAAAATTATCACCTATTTTACGTATTACTATAATGTTAATTCTTATCATCACTTCGAAACGTATTGCTACATAAAAAAAAAATATTTAGCAGTTCGTTCATAAATTATTTTTATTCACACGCACGAGTCTTTTTTTTTTCCTTTCTTACATCAAGAAATTTTTTTTAATCAACACAAGCGTTTTCATTTTTAGGGTTGAACCTTTTTAAGGGGTAGGGTATTTTAGTCACCAAATCTGGAATTAGTCACCAAATTTGGAAAGAGAGTATGGAATTAGTCGCAACATTTGTAAATGGTCAATGCAAACAGTCGCTAAATCTGGAAACGATACAATGAATCAGTCGACAAATCTCGAAATACTTAAAATCGTTATTTTTGACTATTTTGATCAGGAAAATGGAACAAATTTTGAAATTAATGTATTGTCATCGGTCCTTGACAAGTGCGCAGAATTTGGAATTAATCTGACCTTTTAAATTGGGTAAAAATCGAGTCCAAAGATTCCATTACATACAAGTGAAACTTATAAAAGCATGTTAAAAGTAATATGAAAATCATGGACAAATATAGACTATACCAAATGTATCGATCAAAATAAATTATACTTAAGACAGCGAAAGAGAAGAATTTTTAAAAGCAATTTATTTCTATTTTATACGTTTTACAAATATGACGTATTAAAGTAACACAATAAATATTATAAAAGGAAAAAGAAGTGGTTATGCTTATTTTCTTTGTGATTTTTACAATAGTTATTGATAGAGCTTCAAAAATAGTTATACAAATCAAACCTTAACTACTTCTTAAGAACTCTTTATGAAAACACAAAGTATTTGAAAAAAAGCATAATTTCTGAAAATAATCTTTTTTCTTTATTTAAGGTATCCGACTACGTTCGGAACCGTGATTTTAAAACAGCGCATAAATGGATAATTGTCGTGATATTTAATGTAACTCAGATTAGAATATATCCATAAAATTGTTTTAAGGACATTTTGACAAAAAAATTATTTAAATACAATATCTTGGCAAAAAATTAACTTAGAATAATCTTTTTTCCAAATGTTCTCCTTTTGTGAAAAATGGTTCTATTACAATAATATTTTGCCTGTATATAGCTCAGACCTCTGTACAGAGGCTCAACTAGAAATTTTGAAAAATTCTCATTATTTTCAAAGTTATCACCAATTGAAATAATTATTGGTGTTTTTTTCTTAAAATTGCTCCCCTCTGTTGTCGTAAAATATGAATAAACCCACTTATAAATTATATACTTCAAAAATTCTAGTTGATCCTCTGTAGAGAGGTCTGAGCTTTATACAGGCAAAATATTATAATAGAACCATTTTTTACAAAAGGAGATTATTTGGAAAAAAGATGATTCTAGGATAAGTTTTTGCCAAAGTATTGTATTTAAATAAATATTGTTTGTCAAAATGTCTTTAAAACACTTTCATGCATGTATTCTAATCTAAGGGACTTTAAATATCATGAAAAGTATCCATTTATGCTCTTTTGCAAAATCACGGTTCCGAAATTAGTCGGATACCTTAATTCGAAATTGAATGCTTTCTTATAATTTTTATTTGTATAAATTTATTAAATTATAATTGCACGAAAAATACTTGAAATCTATATTGCCTTAACACTTCATACTAGACTTTGATGATTCCTCAGGGGAGTAAATTTGTTAAATATTTTGTTAATATGTCTTCTACATAGCCGAATTAGTTTCAGTTTAGTTATTTAAATAAGTTATTATCACATAATTAAAATACAATTTTATTTTAATTCAGATGAATAGTAATAAAATGCTATAAAATATTATTCATTGAAAACCAATTTATTTACGCAATTCTAAAAACATTCTTAAAAAAATATGTAGCATTTAGCAATATGTATTAGTAAAATAATATTTTAATCCTTTTATTTTATCCCTATAACATGCTCGCTGAAAACTTTTCTTATTAAATTAGGATTATAATAGCTTATTTTCTGGATAATAGCTCTACAGATTATTAATCTTAAAGAAAAAATAAAAGAAAACAGCGTAGTATATTTTGACAAGTATAATACTTATGTTGTGGATTAAAGTTTTTCACTAGTTAGAATCAAAGAAGCTTATCTCTTGTTTGGAATATATTTAACATACCCTCATTACTCTTTAGTACTTACTTTCGAAAATAAATAGTTGTTTACATTATCTTTCGTGCTTTCTTTCTGATAGAAAAATAATAACTCGTCCTCCACAACAGTAAGTAATACTAAGCCTATAAAAATAGTTTGAACTCATCACAGTTTTTGTTCTAGTAAATATTTGAGTTAAATCCAGTAAAACGCAGAAAAAAAATTTATTTAAAGCCGAAAGCAAAGAATAGAAAAAGGTGAAGTAATAGAGGAAAAAATTAAACGAAAAATACAATTTAAGATAGATAGGCGGAAAAGAATGTTAATTTAATAAAAAAAAACAAGTTTCATAAGAAAAATAACAAAATAATATGATAGTAATGTAAAATATCTTAAAAATGTGCTGATTTGCAAGACAAAATTAATATATTTTTTGATGATGTTGGATTTTATTTGAAAAATAATTGAAATATAAATTGTTAATTTAATTGCTTTTAAAGTTTTATAAAGGATGTATACTAGTGCCTCCTAACGTTTTTATCACTGCGGACTGTTCAAAGTTTCTTAATTTTACTGCTGTCTTGCTAAGGGGAAAGGAGTTGATTGTTTTCATTTTGGATTGGTTTGATTTAATAATTTCATATTAATTGTATGCAAACATGCTTTAAAAATAAAATGCTGTTGTTCTTTTTTTTGTTAGATTAATAGAATTACAATGTTTTGCACTCACAGTTTTAGCTGAAACGTTTCCAGTTCCCTAGCTCATCATTTTAGAGTTTTTATCGACTAAATAAATGCCCATCACTTCTGCACTAATATTCTTGAACCCCACAGATTCTTTAGCCATATGGCAGGATGCACCACTATCCAGGATCCAGGTATTGTCACACTAGGATAGATAAATTCCATTTTCACATTTTTCAATTTCCATACCTAAAAACTTATTAGTTTTCTTTTGGACCACTTCAAATACATTTTTAATCTTACTAACAATATCTTCATCCATTTTATCATTGTTACAAAAAATAGCTAAATCATCTACAATTACCATAAAATATTTTGCACCACCATACGATTCGATATTAATTGGACCACACAGGCAGCATGGAGCAACTCAAGAATTTGTGAACGTTTAAACATTTCTACCTACAATGGATACAATAACAATTACTGATGTCAGTTATGTTCCTCAATTAAGATGTAATTTACTGTCTGTAACATGTTTAATGGACAAAGGTTGTAAGATTAACTCAGAAAATAATTGTGTATTGATATATGATAAAAATAATATGTTAATAACTAAAGCATTTAAAAATAATGGTAGATTAGAAATTAAATTGGAACTTATGTATAACTCTGAGTGTTACATTTCTGACCAATCTACTAATAATTATGAAATTTGGCATAACAGGTTATGTCATTTAAATTGTAAATATATGCTTAAAACGAGAGATTATATTGATATTGATAATGTATATAATTTCACATGTGAAACTTGTGATATAAGTAAAGAGTAACCAGAAAAACTCATCATTATATTGATATAAGTCAAAGCTCACAAGAACTACAAGTGATAGCAGAGCACGTGGTTAATCTGTGTGATGTGTTACTTAACATTGTGACCCACCCACGCCCGTTTCCCCGCTTCACTCCCACGCATTCCTTCTACGGGGTTCGCTAGCTGACCGGTCGCTGTGTGCTTTGGGGTCAGACTTGCTGTGTGCAGTTTCCGTGATCGTTTTTCGTATTTGTATATAAATAAATGTGCTGTCCCGAGATACAGAGTGGAAGTAATTTCACAAAAAGAACAACAAATACATTTACGCTAAAAATGAATATAAAGTGATTTATGTGTTATTTCAAAGAACAAAGTGCTAACCCCATAACCGTACGTGCTGCTGAAAGTTGGCCACAACAAACTGATATTTTCCTCTATCTATATTTGATTTTCACCTATAGTGATATTATTTGTGTTTGTTCTTTTAAGAAATGCACTTTGCCTACGTTACTGAAATATTTTCATCTGCGATTTTCTTCGTGGTGAAGGCGGGAATTTTTCATTGAGGACAGGAATTTAGATACTTGAAAATATTCAATAATAAACAGAGATTGATAAGACAATATGTAATTTATTGCTTGAGAAGAAATGAAAATGGAAAGATAATCCAAAAAAAGCCGATATTACCTCTGTCCTCATTGCAATGTATGACTTAGAATAACAGCATGCTTAAATTTGTATGTGCATATATATATATATATATATATATATATCCACACCCACACAAAATTCTCAACCATTGGAGAAAGAGGTACAGATGTGAAATTATTCAGTAAGAATGATGGAAATTCTGTTAAGATATATGAATCATTCTTCACAGCAAGCTGAGTGTACTTGTAAAAAGCATATAATTACGGGATTTTATGTTCCACAATTATAAAAGTTTTAGAAAATGTGAAAACTTAAAGATTTTAAATAAAAATAAAGTAATTTTATCTTTGAATTTTGTTAAGTATTATGCAATAAAGAAATGTGCCCTTTTAGGAAAATTTAGGGTGAAAATATAAACTACTTAAGGTGTTATACCAGTGAAAATTAAAGCACTGAGTATGATTCTAGTGATATTATTAAAAGAAATATGCGAAAAATACTTGGATGTATTTCAGGAAACAATATGTATTTGCTCATAATAACGGCCCGTAGAACATACAGAATACGTGATATATTTGTTTAGTGTTTTCTAATTTCTTTGTGGCTGCAACATACTAATAATTCCATTACTGCTTGGAACTAAAACTTTTTGCCTTAGAATTAATTCCGGAGGGTCCATTAACGGCAGACAAGCGAGGGTATATTACCAAATATATTTTGTTAAAGAGGCGCGTGTGAAAGGTCAACAGGCCAACAGGTCAAAGGTCTTCAGAGAAAATACAATTTTCAGAGTAAGTCTTACTAAATGAGCTTAATTGTTCATTAGAGATTTGGAAACCATTTTCTTAATATAGGAGATAAATTCTAAGTAGAGAACGTAATCCACAAGCTGAAATTAAAGGACAACATTCGGCGCAAAAGAAAAGAATATATGTGTATCGAATTATCTTTGTGTTATCTATTTTCTACTAAAGTAATTCAATCCATAACAACATCGACACCCTAAAACATTCTTAGTTACCTAAACATATTATTTTAATACTGTAAAATCTATTCATTTTGTGAATTTTATTTATAAAATAGTTCAACAAAATTCAAAACAACAGTGATTCTTGCTTAATTATTTTTAAAGACATTTTTTTAAATAAAGTGGAAATAAAAAACAGACTTATATGTATATGCTGTTGTCGTCTGTTTTTTATCCTGGAGACATATGAAATACAAGCGAAGAAGAACATAAAGCATGCAATATAACAGAAGAATATTCAAATTTTATTTCAGATGATATTCCCAGCATATAACCATAAGAGGTGCGCTGCTTTCTAAAAACAAATTACTAGAAAAATGAGTTATATAGATATGAAACGAACTTGCAAAATCCAGTGCTTACAGATCTTTTAACCCCATAACTTTACATCAAATTTCCGAAATTCACTCCCCAGTGCCACCGTTTTTCTCATAGGCATGCGTATGCCGTGTATTGTGGGGACTGTGGTGTATTGTGGTACCAGTGGTCAAAGTATCGGTTCATGACAGGCATGTCATGAGTACGAACCCTGTACCACTAAATACTCGACAAATGGGGCAGCGATGCACGTTAAATCTGTCGAGAGCTGAAACGTCCTCCCATTGATGTGGTGGGCTAGTTAGGACAGGGGGTGCCAGCTAAGGTGTCATGCACGTCACTTGACCAAGGTTCAAAATTACGTGACCCGTCGCCAAAAGCCATTGTGTAGCTGAACAATGCGACGTTAATATTCCCTCACTCACTCCCCGTGTATTGTGTGTATAAGAAAAAAAATAAGCATTTTTTTAAATAATTAAATCCTTTGTAAACATAGTCAAGGTCATTTTGTTGTATTCCAAATCTTACGGAATATTTTTATTGGTAGCCGTGCAAAGAAAAGAATCGTATTTTGGAAATACGTATATATACATCTGGGGCACTACACGAACTAGTATATATATATATACTATATATATATATAAAAGAAATATGTATTATTTATCAAAAACAAGAAATAATAGATAAAGAACATAACAAGAAATAGCATAATAAAAATATAAAAGCTGAACATGAAGAATAAAATTATACAGAAATAAAAGAACTACAAAAAATCAGAACCTAGCGAGTCAGAAAGCAATTTCGGACTTAGGACCGAATAAGTGGGGTTAAACTAGTTTAAAGGCGCCAACATTCCCCCTTTGCAACTCGGTAGGAAAACCAAATAAAATAAAATAAACAAAACTTCAGAGTATGGATAACTCAGAGAGCATGATAAAACTAATCACTACTATTATGTAACAAACACTCCCAAAACACTTAATGCAGAAAAAATCACAAAAACACAAAATAATTATGTAAGAAAAGTAGAAAAATGCTAACACAATTACATAAGAAAAGTATCATTCAAAAATTAATTTAACAAAATTTCCTTACTCACAAAGCTTTTACGAAGAGAAACAAGCGTCTTGCCATTAATGAAAGTCAATTATTCACTAAGTTAAAAAATTCGAAAAAACATAACCATATCTTTTGAACTGACTTTTATACCAGCAAGAAAAGACAAGCATAAAATGACGACAATCAAATATGGTAAAATTTGAATTGGTTGATTGTCAAAAATGTAAATTTGCTAGGCTATAATTTGGTTTTTGTCAACAATGTGTAAGATGTTCAAGATGTGTGTGGAAAAAATGTAAACTGTGATATGAGTGTTATGATATAATCTTCACAGCAAGACCACTAACATGCTGACTTTGAAAACCTATTGTTGTGTGGTGGATTTGGAATTCGAAGTAGCAAGCTGGTTAATGTATTTGTGATGAATATAAGATCTCAAGAAATTAAAAGGGTATTCATGATCTAAACAACATTGAAATTTTTTTTTTATTTTATTGTATTTATCGATTTTGTGGGTAGTTAAGTTATCATTTCTAAATAAAAAATTCAAAATGATATTTCTGTAAATTGATATATGTAAATTACTGTTCCATACGGGAATTTTAATTATATGGAACTTAAACGAATCTCTTTTGTCAAAAATGTTACTGACTACAATATTGTTAATAAGATGCAAGTCTAAATCCAAGAATTCCACCCTATTAGAGTTGAAGTTAGTTTTAAGGAGCTTGATATAATCAGGGGTAGAATGTAATATTTGGTTTGTATTCACTATTTTTACCAAAAATTATTATATCATCTATATAACGATAAATTAAGTAAGAATCATTTACAACATGATCTAATTCAAAAAAATGTAAATATAGGTTCGCTAAACAATTGCTAGCTGCACCACCCTGAGGTAATCCTTTGATCTGTTTATAAAGATTCTGATCAAATGTAATAAAATTTTCTTTTAATACGAGGTTAACAAGAATATCAAATTTTTCCTTTTTCATTGAAGTATATAATTCATATCTATCATAAATTAACTGTAGAACCTTAATCATATCGTCAATATCTATAGAATTAAAAAGGTCCTCGAAATCAAAACCATGCATAGAAAAAATCAACATATCCTTAGTAATTCTAGCAATCTCTAAGCTATTTATAATAATTGCCGTGTTTTGTAAATTATCAATTAGATTTTGAAGAAGAGATTGTAAGATCTTCCCAGACTTCATGATATATGTATTGTATCCATTAGTGATACTACAGAATTTTATAGGGCTTTTATGAAATTTTGGTGTTAAAAAAAATACTTGGATATTTAATATTATTTAGATGTGAATATTCAGTCTTTTGTTTAAAGCTAAAAGACGATTATCATCTTCTCTTTTAATGTGAATTGATTTTTGAAAGGAATTATTATTTAAAATGTGGTTACATAATAATTAACTGTAAAAGTATTTACAAATTATGGCATAATTAGCAGAGACCTTATCAACATATGTAATCACGAAGTCATTTTGGATATTTTCTATTGATGATTTAAGATCTTTATATATAATTTCATTTTCACAACAGTAAAATCTAATTCCTGAATTTCTGTTGCTACATAAGATCTAAATTGATTGAATGCTTCAATCGGCATTCCATATTTAATTGCCATTTTAAGGTAGAATTTATCTAAACCTTTTATGATTTGTTTCATAACGTTAGATTTATTATTTGTGATCATCAGTCTAAAACCGGTACCTTTTTCCATAAAATTTCTTAACAAATCATCTTTCACGATGCTAAGGTCTCCTGTGACAACGTGCTGATGATAATCATCAATATAGTCTCGATATAGATTGCATCTACATGATTCTGAACTTAGAAGCTCCGAGATTTGATTATAATTAAATATAAATCTACCTAATTTCTTGTTGTATTTGAAAGCCTTTTTAATAATAATATTTTTAATAGGAAAATGATTGATATTTTTGAAATATACTTGAAAAATTAATTTTGTTAAAGGATTTATTCATAAATAATAATGTACAATATTCTGTAGAGTAATTTTCACTTGCATCTAATTTAATAATCATTTTTTGTACTAAATAGTTATTAAGGTCTCGAATCATATGCATACCATGAGAATCTCGAAATTTATATCTGCTTAAAATATCTGTCATAATTTTAATTTCAGTTTTATTCATGCCAAACATAAACGATTTAATTAAGCCTGTGTGTTGTAGTTATCATCAAATTTAACAGCTAATTCTAACATAGAATTCTTGAGGGTTGACATGTCTCTAGTAACTCTTTTTCTGCGTTTAGCTTTTGAAATTCTCGCTAAACGAATATTATTACTATTATCAATAAATTTATCAAAATTCGGAATATATAATGAATCCTCGGATTTTTGTTTAAAAGCTAATAAGACACTTTCACCTTTCCATATAACATTCGAACCATAAGGATAATATGATCTAAATGAATCTATAAAAAAGTTTTCGAACCATAATCTTTGTTTAATATTTGGCACTGTTCTAAGTATATGTACAGTTATGTTATTGAATCCATGTTTATGAAAGTGTCCTATCTCAATCTTAGCCTGTTTTTTGTTGCAATCAAATTTCCTTGTATCAGACCTATGTTGATTTAATCTAATATTGATAGTGTTTGAAGTCTGACCTACGTAAGCGAATTAACATATGTTGCATGTCATTTTGTAAACACAGTTAAAAGTCTTACAAAATATATAACCTGCATCCATATCCAACTGTTCCCCACTCCTTGCCACACGCCTTGCATCTTTTATCAGTGCAAGATCTAAATTTTAGTTTTAAAACATGAATATCTCTGAAAAACCTATTTTCTAATATGTTACCAAAATCCTTATCTCTTTGATTTTCATCTATACTATCAGAAACATGAATATTTCGTTTTGCTGTACGAGATAAATTCTTATATTTAGAGTTCCAAAAAATTCGAGTTTTAAAAATTCTAACACGACAATGTTTAGATACAGAAGGGAAAGCAAAAAAATTCTGATTATCAAAACAATTCACACATTTTTTTGTATTTTTTAAAAATTTTTTAGTTTTTTTATATGCCAACTCAGAACCCTTGTGCCCATCTCCATAACTAACTAAAGCCATACCCAAATATATACAAAATCTCTATATAAGATCTAATAAAATGGTAAATGGATGACGATGGTACAGATACCATTATACTGTATCACCGAGCAATGTCATACCCTGGTATAACAAATTGCCAGTCGCATAAAACTTGTTATTTTTTAAATTCATAGTTATTTTAAAAGTTAAAGGTACATTGAAAGGACCCAAATAAAATATCATTAGCAAAAGTTTTTTCAATCACAATAATAAAAAGAGAAATAATGAGCAATAATTCCAAAAAATCTAATCAACTCATAGATAACATATCCACAATTACTTTATAGGCACATAATCAGAAGTTGGCATAATATTTTTATATAAGCAAGAAAAACACACAAGTAAAAAGAACAAAGCCAAATTAAACTTAATAAAAAAAGAAAAAGATTCATAGACAAGATTTTGAATCTAATATCGATTTCAAAATTCGCTATATGCAAACATACTCTATATTGACTACATCCATATCTGAACAATCTCATTAGTAAATAGATTTATACATAGATAGGCACAAAGCAGCCAAATGAATGCATAAAATATATATAAAAGAAATATGTATTATTTATCAAAAACAAGAAATAATAGATAAAGAACATAACAAGAAATAGCATAATAAAAATATAAAAGCTGAACATGAAGAATAAAATTATACAGAAATAAAAGAACTACAAAAATTCAAAACCTAGCGAGTCAGAAAGCAATTTCGGACTTAGGACCGAATAAGTGGGGTTAAACTAGTTTAAAGGCGCCAATCTTCCCCCTTTGCAACTCGGTAGGAAAACCAAATAAAATAAAATAAACAAAACTTCAGAGTATGGATAACTCAGAGAGCATGATAAAACCAATCACTACTATTATGTAACAAACACTCCCAAAACTCTTAAAGCAGAAAAAAATCACAAAAACACAAAATAATTATGTAAAAAAGTAGAAAAATGCTAACACAATTACATAGGAAAAGTATCATTCAAAAATTAATTTAACAAAATTTCCTTACTCACAAAGCTTTTACGAAGAGAAACAAGCGTCTTGCCATTAATGAAAGTCAATTATTCACTAAGTTAAAAAATTCGAAAAAACATAACCATATCTTTTGAACTGACTTTTATACCAGCAAGAAAAGACAAGTATAAAATGACGACAATCAAATATGGTAAAATTTGAATTGGTTGATTGTCAAAAATGTAAATTTGCTAGGCTATAATTTGGTTGGTTGTCAACAATGTGTGTAAGATGTTCAAGATGTGTGTGGAAAAAATGTAAACTGTGATATGAGTGTTATGATATAATCTTCACAGCAAGACCACTAACATGCTGACTTTGAAAACCTATTGTTGTGTGGTGGATTTGGAATTCGAAGTAGCAAGCTGGTTAATGTATTTGTGATGAATATAAGATCTCAAAAAATTAAAAGTGTATTCATGATCTAAACAACATTGAAAAATTTTTTTTTTATATTATTGTATTTATCGATTTTGTGGGTAGTTAAGTTATCATTTCTAAATAAAAAATTCAAAATGATATTTCTGTAAATTGATATATGTAAATTACTGTTCCATACGGGAATTTTAATTATATGGAACTTAAACGAATCTCTTTTGTCAAAAATGTTACTGACTATAATATTGTTAATAAGATGCAAGTCTAAATCAAGAATTCCACCCTATTAGAGTTGAAGTTAGTTTTAAGGAGCTTGAGATAATCAGGGTAGAATGTAATATTTGGTTTGTATTCACTATTTTTACCAAAAATTATTATATCATCTATATAACGATAAATTAAGTAAGAATCATTTACAACATGATCTATTTCAAAAAAATGTAAATATAGGTTCGCTAAACAATTACTAGCTGGACCACCCTGAGTAATCCTTTGATCTGTTTATAAAGATTCTGATCAAATGTAATAAAATTTTCTTTTAATACGAGGTTAACAAGAATATCAAATTTTTCCTTTTTCATTGAAGTATATAATTCATATTTATCATAAATTAACTGTAGAACCTTAAATATATCGTCAATATCTATAGAATTAAAAAGGTCCTCGAAATCAAAACCATGCATAGAAAAAATCACCATATCCTTAGTAACTCTAGCAATCTCTAAGCTATTTTTAATAATTGCCGTGTTTTGTAAATTATCAATTAGATTTTGAAGAAGAGATTGTAAGATCTTCCCAGACTTCATGATATATATATATATATATATATATATATATATATATATATATATATATATATATATATATATATATATATATATATATACCGGGTGATCAAAAAGTCAGTATAAATTTGAAAAATTAATAAATCACGGAATAATGTAGATAGAGAAGTAAAAATTGACACACATGCTTGGAATAACATGGGGTTTTATTAGAACAAAAAAAATAAATAAATAAATTTCACAAAATGTCCGACAGATGGCGCTTCATCTGATAAGAAAAGCAATAATTAGCATAACAAATTAAGTCAAAGCAAAGATGATGTTGTTTACAGGAAATGCTTAATATAATCACCATCATTCCTCAACAATAGTTGCAGTCTAGGAATAATGCTGTGAACAGCACTGTAAAGAGTGTCCGGAGTTATAGTGAGGCATTGAAGTCGGATGTTGTCTGTCAACATCCCTGGAGATGTCGGTCGATCACGATACACTTGCGACTTCAGGTAACCCCAAAGCCAATAATCACACGGACTGAGATCTGGGGACCTGGGAGGCCAAGCATTATGAAAGTGGCGGCTGAGCACACGATCATCACCAAACGACCTGCGCAAGAGATCTTTCACGTGCCTAGCAATATGGGGTGGAGCGCCCCATCCTGCATAAAAATCGTTCGTTCCAGCAGGTGTTTATCAGCCAGGCTGGGGATGATGTGATTCTGTAGCATATCGGCGTACCACTCACCCGTCACGGTAGCAGTTACAAAACCAGAATCACGCATTTCCTCGAAGAAAAAAGGCCCGATAACGGTAGATGTGGTAAATCCAACCCAAACTGTGACTTTCTCGTTGTGCAATGGAGTTTCCACGACAGTTCTAGGATTTTCAGTAGCCCAAATTCTGCAGTTGTAGGTGTTGACAGACCCTCGGAGCATGAAATGAGTTTCGTCGGTCCACAACAAGTTACTCAACCAATCGTCATCTTCCGCCATCTTTTGAAACGCCCACACCGCAAATGCCCTCCGATTCACGGAATCGCCAGGTAACAATTCATGATGCCGATGGATTTTGAACGGATGGCATCGGAGGGTACGCCTAAGTGCCAACCAAACAGTAGTGTATGGAATGCCGGTGCGACGTGCGACTGCACGGGCGCTGACTTCCCCGTGCATAGACGAACCCACTACAGTCTCCATTTCATCCTTAACCGTCTCAGCAGCATTCCGCCGTGTGCTCGGTTGGCCACTACGGGGTCTATTGTCTAAACAACCCGTCGCTTTGAAATTCGAAATCATTCTCTCCACAGCTGCATTTGTCAACGGACCTTTACCCCTTCGAATCCTCTTCGTATGGCGATAGGAACGTAACGCTGCATTAGCACATTCCCCATTCTGATAATACAGCTTCACAAACAGTGCCTTTTCAGGTAAAGTCAACATGCTGCGACTGCTGGTGCAACTGATTCTCTCTCTCATGACAGCCCCTTTTCAATGCGATTTTCATGCGCAGTCACTGACGTTATGTTGTCCAGCGCCATCTGTCGGACATTTTGTGAACTTTATTATTTTTTTGTTCTAATAAAACCCCATGTCAGTTCAAGCATGTGTGTGTCAATTTTTACCTCTCTATCTACATTATTCCATGATTTATTAACTTTTCAAATTTATACTGACTTTTTGATCACCCGGTATATATATATATATATATATATATATATATATGTTGAATGAAGTTAAAGAGGTTAAATGTTAAAAAACTACACTATTAAAATTCTCAGATAACCAAACGTATCTATGGGACCCTATCTTCTCACGAACCGCACGACGCAGGAACTCGCCGAGGGTACAAAAAAACTGGAATGATCCGAGAAATCCGGTTTGACCATTTATTTTCGGATATCCCAGATAGTTAAAAAGATATTAATTAAAAACCTTAAAACGCATAATTAGTGCCACTTTCCCCCGCCAGGGGTCAAGTTTAAAATCTCGGAAGTTTTTTTTCAGACGTTTATAAAGCGCGATCTAATTTTTTATGAGACTCAGATAAAAAAGAATTACAGAATTTGAAAGATCATTTACTTCGCCACGATACGGTATAATTTATTTTAAAAAAACAATTATATTTTCCATTTTTTTAGGACTTTCTTAAAATGAGTCAAAATCGATACGTTTTTATGAGTACCATTTCTAAATCGTTCCGCCTGCTTTTTCTTTCGAGTTAATGAAAAATATTTTACACTTAAAAAGTTCCTGCTGTTCTCTTTTAGAATCAGTCATTTGAAAAATTAAATGTCAAAAACCTTTTTTTTTTTCATGATTTTTCAAAAAATGCTCAAAATTTTATTTAAATACTTAATAACTTCTTTATATTTAAAAATAATCTCATGAAACTTTTTTTCCGTGTGTAGAACAATATTATCCGTATTTTAAACAAAGATTGATAAAATATCTTTGATATTATGGTTTTCGTGAAAAAAATTGTGATTTTAGTTTTTTTCCCTTTTTACGAGAAATATTTAAGCATTATTTTTGTTACATTTTTTGTTTAAAAATTACAGTTGTTTGCAATCGATATATGAAGTTTGAATGCATTTACTTAAAAATGAAGCCCGAAAAAATTTTAATTTTAACAAATAACACAATTCAAAATTTAATATCTCTTCCTTTTATTTTAAACGTCTTTTCACTACTTTTCCCGCTGGAACCGCAGCATGGGTATCAAACATGCTTCTTTAAAAACGATGATTTCCAGGATCGAAACTACATCATCACTTAGTATTTATGGTTTTTAAAAAAAAATACTCAAAATTTTATTCGCACATTTTATAACTTCGCCAGTAATTAAGTAAATGGAAAGATAATTTATTTCATCACGATGTAATATGTATTTTTTTTATAAAACAAGGATACTTTACATAATTTAAGATTTTTTCTAAAATTAATCAATATCGATGCGTTTATATGAAAATAATTTTTAAAAATCTCATTCTTTGATCTTTTAGAGTTACTGATTTAAAAAATAAAATGCCAATAATTTTTCTTACAAATTTTTAAAGTATTCAAATTTTAAATATTTAATAAATATTTATCAAATTCAAAGTATGTTTAACTTCTTTACTTATAAAAATAAATGTAGGAAATAGTTTCCCCGTGTATCGAACATTTCAAAAAATGCTCACAATTTTAATTCAACATTTAATACAGTTTTTCCGTTTCCCCCCTTTTTGCGAGAAATATTTTAGCATTATTTTTGTTTCATTTTTTGTTTAAAAATTATCTTTGTTTGCAATCAATGTATTAAGTTTGAAGTTATGTTTTAAACTTTTGAAGGTCGTTACATTCCAATCGTCTGAGCGAGACTGATTGCTTTCGGCCTGAAGGTTCAATGACCTGAAATGTGGTACATTCAGGTCATTCATACATTCTTTTTGGTGTCCTGGGAGACTTTATTTGTTACTAGGGTGTACAGAACACCCCGTGCGAATCATCGCGGGTTAAGAGAAAACACACGCTTAACACAACACGCAAAACGTATTCAAAATAGAAGCATAATCTAACATATAGTTCAAAAGAAACGAAAGTTGCAACGATATTTTTGTATTACAATCTTTGTAACAAGTTATAATATGATGTATTAATGTTGAAAATATCTTCGGATATTCCTTGATACTATTATAACTTTTAGTTGTTGTACGATAAACGCTATCACGTTAGCCTAGTGGTTATATGTTCACAAACTCATGACCAGCAAGTTATAAATTTTAACCCTACTGCGATTGAAGATCAACCGGGCTGATGGGCTAATGCATGTTAAATATGTCCAAGCTCAAAGTCTTACCATTCACGTGATGTGGTAGCTTAGAGAGGAGTGCATAACCATTTCAAGTGCCACCCTCATCACGTGATCTAGGTACAAATAATAAAATCCGTTACCAATAACCTTTGAGTTGCATCATAGTGTGTCGCTAATGAATGCTCACTTACATATGAACATCGCTATTTTAACGAAAGTTAATATGTAAGACAAATTTAAATAGTGTTAAGGAATAAGGATTTTAACATTGTATTGTTACTACTTGAGCAGTATACGAAGTTAAATTCCCTTGATTCCAGTTTTTTTCAGAGGAAAGACTGTAACGATTTTTTAATACGAAGAATTGAGTTACTACAACGGCAAATTGTTAAGTGTTCCTGTTGGCCTACGCTTATACTAGTTCTGTCAGAAAATGAGTGTATTTGAACCTTTGTTCCCTCCACCATAAGCTAAAGCTATTTCATTAGAACATCTCAGTTGCATTTGTGTTTGTCAGTCATACGCATGAGGTTCGAGTAGAGATCTCTCATGAACAGAATCATCTGAGTTTGGGGTGCCACAACAAACACACTTAAGGCCAGTCAGTAGGGTAAACCCCTTTTGAAAATCGATTTTGAGTTTTTGTTTTTTCTGAAATCTACAAATTAAAACCTTTCCAATGATATAACATACAAGCCATTATATGAATTAGAAGTACTTTAAAAGGATTTTTAAAAACTAATCAGCTGATTTACCACGCTCATTTTGACAGATAGAAATGAAAACATTGTCTTTTAAAAATTTGGGAAAAGTTGCAAAGCCTCGATTAATTTTCTTTTTTTAATACGCAAATTAACTTTAGATAACTGTTTAACTGCAAC
The DNA here is from genome assembly GCA_019973935.1 of Trichonephila clavipes. NCBI lineage: Eukaryota > Metazoa > Arthropoda > Arachnida > Araneae > Nephilidae > Trichonephila > Trichonephila clavipes. Next base: position 63,993 of record BMAU01003580.1, read on the forward strand.
TGTTAGATTTGCTAAAAACCATTGAGGGGCAATTTCAGATTTTCTTGTGGGTTTTAGTAAATGTTATACTTAAAATGTAGGCATTTTTTTCTGAAATTTAGGTCTTTTCTTTAGTTTAAATTCATTTTTAATTAGTTATTATTACTGATTACTAAATTTTCGCGTGTTTAAGTAAAGTGATAAAAGAAAAAAAAATTAGGTTATAAGATTGCGACCAGGTGAGAAATGCATTCGTAATGAATCTTAATTTTATAACTGAATAAAGCATAATGAAGATAATTAGGATGGAAAATAAATAGGATAATACTTTTACAAGACAAGTTTTTTTAAAAAAATAGTTTTCTAAATGTTTTTTTTAAATTGTATAAATAAAAAAAAATTAAAATTTTAATCTTAAATGCAATTCTGTATACTGAAGTGACATTTTTGTAATATTCTTAAGCGGATATCATAAGAAAAAATGACAAATTTCAATAAATTCATAATAATCATATTTGCTCGCGCAACTAAAAGTTTGTTTTTGAAAAAATTAATTAATATATTTAAAAAATTTCACTTCAATATAAATATAAATGTATAATTAATACATATAGTCAAAGTCTTGAGATCATATGTATAATAGTTTCTGAGATAAAGGTATGAGATGATACATCAAGTACACTGCTGGACAATTGCTAAGGACGGATAACACTATCATCCATAGCAACCACAAAATGAAAGGAAGCAGAATGTGGAAAATTAGAATAAGTGCGGGATATTAGTAAGAATAAGTATGAGTATGCAAATTTTTCCCCACGTCTGTTCATCACGTTATAGCGTTCATAACAGCTTTAAAGGTTTTGACGCGTGTGGACAGTTGTTGTTTCAAGTCAAAGGTTTACAGGAAAGATTTAATAGACGAACTTAAAATTTTTGGCATGTCTTCCCGACATCACATAGATGATTTTATGCGTGGCCGAATCATTGGAAAGATCGAAGAGGGGCGAAAAATAACAGATGTTGCAAGGGAGTTCGACATCGCTCACAGCGTTGTTTCACGGCTGTGGAAGTCATTTAAAACTACTGGAATGTGTAGTAAACGGCACGGGGAGGTCGTGTTAGAAGTACGACGCCTGCAGAAGACAGATATATCGTTCTATCAGCAAAAGGAACAGGCGCACCACAGCTCAGCAGGTGGCAAATCAGTTTCTTGCTGCCTCAGGAAAGCAGATCTCCCGAAAAACTGTTGCCAGACGTTTGAGGAGAGGAGGACTATACGCACGCAGACCTGTTGTGTGTGTCCCATTGACCAGACAGCACCGTACTGCCCGTTTGCAATGGTGTCGTGAGCATCACAATTGGACTGAACAGGACTGGACATGCGTACTATACTCAGATGAGTAGGTTCAGTCTGTCATCGGATTGTAGACGCCAACTGATCTGGCGCGAGAGTGTTACTGCTTATCGTCCAGAAAATATCCAGGAAAAGGACCGATATCCGACATGCAGTATCATGGTGTGGGCCGGCATCATGATCAATGGCTGCATGCGCCTACATGTGGTTACGAATGGGACTATGACGGGCCAACGATACATTGATGAAGTTCTACTTCCTCATGTTCGTCTTTTTCCGTGGTGCTGTCGGTGATAAATTTGTTTTTATGGACGACAACACAACATGTCGTCGAACACTCGCTGTTCAGGATTGTCTAGACGGCGAGGGTATTCAACGTCTCGTATGGCCAGCGCGTTCTCAGATCTAAACCCCATTGAAAATGTGTGGGATGCTTTGGGGAGGCAAGTTGCTGGTCGAAACTATCCTCCGACAAACAAGAACACCCTCATCCGTGCACTCACAGAGGAATGGGATAAATTGCCTCAACAGCTGCTGGATAATGTTGTGCAAAGTATGGTACGACGTGTGGAATGCTGCATTACACTCCACGGTGGACATATCCCATACTGATACCTTTCTTTAAGGTGCCTGCTGTCTTTTAGATGTATTGTTCCATTTCTCCGTACGCAGATCAAATGAACATTTTTCTTTCAGATGTTTCACAGCTTTTGTACTTTCCAGAACAATAAATATTATTTTTTTAATGTCTGAACAGTGTGGCAACTATATTTTATCCCACTAGGCCTCTCGTGTCTTGCTTAATGTTATGCTACATAGCAATTTGTGATCCGTCCTTAGCAATTGTCCAGCAGTGTATGATGTTTGTTGCCTTTGCGAGAAGCTTGTTACATACATAAAAATACATAAATTTCATGTTTAAAAACATAAAAATAGTTTTATTTTCGCTGTTTTAGAAAACATTTGTCCAGTTTAGAGTAACTTTTGAAGTTTAAACCTTAGAAAATGTCTGCAACAACAAAACCTAATGATAACTTTACAAAATCCCAGTGGAAACTTTCAAAATGTCGTATATATATAATATATATATATATATATATATATATATATATATATATATATATGTCAGGTTTGAAAAGTTTAGGTTCAAAATTAAGGAAGTAATAAATGAAAATAGAGCGAACTCTTTACCATCGCGTAAGGATTTATGAGTAAACAAGCCTGTTAAAAGGAGCAACGAGCACTGACGAAGGCGAACGCATACTAGGAAGGACTTGGCTGGTGTCTCCCTCGCTGCGATGTTGTATTTGGTAACACCCGGTTGCGCGGCAAAGGTCCGCCATGTTAGATTATATATGATGAAAGCGTAATAAAGGAATATTGTGAAGATGATGATCTCCTCATTTTACCAGCAGGCCTGGGGCCTGTCATATATATATATATATATATATATATATATATATATATATATATATATATATATATATATATATATATATATATATATAATCAGGTATTTTTAAATACCATCTCAATTTCATGCAAAAACATTTTTTATACATTTTCCCATTATATTTATGTTGCTTTATGTTCAAATTTAATATCTCTAAGCATGAAAGCTACTAATTCTTCAAAAATTGATACAAAATTGAGAAAATGGATGTAATACTAGAAATTATCTCGTTAAATAAAACTGAAAAATGCTATTCTGGGCAATTTAAGACTTTTTTGCTTACTATTTTATGCAAAATAAATTGCAAAGATGCTAATGTTCAATAAAATGGGACAAATACATTTTGTAATTCATTATTTTTGTGATAAAGTGGCACTTTATAGTGAAAATTCAATTTTCTCAAATATGATGTTTTTAAAACTTTATTCATGTTTTTCTCAGAATGTAATGTATAATGTCCCCCCCTCATGTTACTTATATGTAACTATATATATTCATGTGAGTTTTTTGGGGATTTTCCCAGTATATTTGACTGGAGTCCATACATCGTTACAAAAAATGTCAATTTTTTTTAAAAACTCATAATGATATTTTTATGTTATATGTTTTTGAGAAAACTAAACAATATATTTTAAATATTTCACTAAATAGCAAATATTAATGTTTATTTATTTTTCAGACAAGTTTTTAATTTTTAATAATTCAAAAGTTTTTCAATAATAGGTAACTAACAACAACTCAGGTGTGTAATGCTTTTTGTCGTTGCGAGAAGTTCGTTACATGCATAAAAATACACCAATTTCATATTTAAAAACATAAAAGCAGTTTTATTTTGGCCTTTTTTAGAAATCCTTTGTACAGTTTACATAAAATTTTGAATTTTGAAATTTTTAGAAATTGTGTTTGCATGGAAAGATACAAATCCATAATTTAATTTTTCTAACGTCGTAAAATCACATATTCCCAAATCATGACTTTTACATATTGATACATGTTTACTATATATTTATGATGTTATAAGGTCAAATTTGATTGAAGTTAAAAATTCTTCACAGATTGTTACATAATTTGTGAAAATGAATGCAAAATGCTAAAAAAAAATATCTTTGAACAAAAACTGAAAATTACTATATTTGTATTTTCTGAACATTTTAAGGCTTTTTTGTTTCATATTTTATGTTTAAAAAATTAATAAGATACTAATGTTTAATAAAATAGGGTAAATACACGTTGTAATGCATTATTTTTGTAATTAAGTGCCTTTTTACACTTAAAATGCAATTATCTTAAAATGATTGTTTTCAAAGTGCGTGTACCTTTTTAATAGAAAACAATGAATGAAACTACTTGCAATTTTTACTGCACATAAATAATATGTAACTATATATAATAGAGCTACTTTTTGGAGATTTTCCTAAAATATTTTGCTCAGAACCAGTTATCGTAAAAAAAAATGACAATTTTCCCGAATTTCAAAGCGAAACTTTTACGATGAATTTTTTTGAAAAACGTAAACAATATATTTGAAACATGTTACCAATATTTAAATAAAAAGGCCTAATTATTATACAGCCAAAATTTGAAGTTTTTATGCTTAACAATTTCTGAGAAACACGTTTCTAAAATGGCTTTATTTAACATTGTTGGTATAGGGCCTACCGACTAATCTTAAAGGGATAGGTTAAATGTTAGTATTTTTTCAAGGTTATTCAAAAATGATCAAAGTAAATGATTTTGATAGTCATTCAAATTGCAATATCTAGAAATTTTATATAAATAAATATTTAATAATCTAGGGATGTGCAAGTTGCTTTGGCTCACAAACCCACCTTGAAAATGGAAGGGGAATATCAGACAGCAACTCCTTTTTAAAAGGATTATATATATTATGAGAGATAAATAATAAGTTAAATAAAACAGTGGTAGTTTTATTCAATTTATTTCTTGTGCTAACTTCATTTTATCTGTAGCTGCAAGCAGTTTTAAAATTGATTGAGTAAAACAAATGTAGTATAATGTGTGTGTGTGTGTGTGTTTGAAATCAGGTGTGGATATTTTGTGGAAATTCTCACCATAGCTTGTAAGTTTATATCAGCCAAATTGCATATATATGTTAATTCTTGTTCATCTTCATGCAAGAAAAACTTTGCTCACAATTATATATCGCCTAAAAGTAAAGAACAATAGCTCGGTAAATTTCTTCATACATGTAAATTTTTTAGCTGACAAAGATTTATAAAAGTCAATTAATGGCATATCATTAAACATTTCCCTCACACTGTAACCTGGCTGCAAGGCAACAAGTTTAATCTCAAGAGTTTCAGGTGCTTTATCTATGTGACCATTAAAAGAATAACATAGTAAATTGAATTTAGGCTCAGTTATTTTTAACATCCTGAGATCGTGTGATCTCTTCTCCTTCCTACATTTATATATTTGTAAAAACACTATATGGCATTTTGTTTTCCTGTTAAAGCAGAGTTTTCAAACCTTCAACATTTGCGACTCAATGTTCAATCATAAAATTACTGTGTATTGAATTCAACACCATAATACGACTTTAACCTCTTAAGTGCCACCGGTATATGTAACATCTCACTTAGCCAAAGCGTTAATTGTCCCGGACGTATATATACGTCCTTCTGACGAAAGATTTTCTCTGTGCAGTGATATCCATAAAATAAGACCATAGACCTTGACAGTGTTTGCGAAGAATTTACTTTTTTCAGAGAAGATTTTACTTATTTATTCCTTTCATCTCCCCCACCCCCACCCCTAACATATTCATTACTTTTCATCGCATACGCACGCCAACAGAGAACACAGTAGCATTGTTGAGCGAATCATGTAACTTTTAATGGATAGTAAAGTGATTAATCATAAACCATACAAATTATCAAAGTAAATGTTAATTTTTTTAAGAATTTTATATATGAAAATCCCCTGGAGCCACTGGTAATTATTAAACTTTTTCTTAACTTGGTATTGTTAAATTAATCATAAAATACATTGTGCAGTACTGATACATTTATAATTTTATTATATCAGTGCAAACGTGTATTTTATGTTTTATTATGTCAGAATGTATTTATTCTGTTTGTTTACTTCCAGCATGTTAGTAATTTCTGTAAAATAATCATTTATTTTCAACTTTTCAATTGGCTCGCGCCTCTCTCGAAGAGTAGTTATGCCCCCTCCCTAGGGGGCACACCCCACAGTTTGAGAAGCGCTGTATAAAAGACAAATAACTTCTGGTTCTTCATTGTGAAAAACACAAGGCGAATTTTTAATCGCTAAGTGTAAAGAATTTTGGATTCAATGGGGATTTGCATGCTATCTTGGCAAGCTGTACAAAAATACTTTGTGACCCTTTATTTGCCCACCCCCGTAATAATCATTTATTTTAAAATTATATCACAAACTGATCTTTCAAACAGCACAATATATTCCTATTTTCATTCGAAAAAATAAATGTAATATTTTTTCAAATGTAAAATTTAATTTAATTTTAAATGTAATTTTTTCGTTTAAATTATTTTGTTTTTCAATTATCATTTTCTGTTACTTTTTTTCAGAAGTCCAAATTATATCAAGATTATTTATTAAAAAATTTAATTTTAATATTAAATAATTATTTATATTTTAATTTGAAATTTATGTAGCGTTATTATTTTAAGCAGCATTTCTCTCTCTCTCTCTCTCTACAACCTGAATATCATAAGATATTATAATTATATTTTAGATTTACGTTTCGCACGTGAAATTGTTTTTCACATATACAAATAAAACAGAGATATACGTTTTGAATCTAGTAGAAAATTTTATCAGTTAAATATATGTGTGAGTGGATTTGTAAGGAGTAAATAAAAATAATTATGATTTACGAAGGGCAAAATAAATTCATTTTAATAGAGAAGATAACTTTTAGGAAACAATCTAGCAGATTTCCCGTTAATTTATTTGGCTAATTTAACTGATGATTTGGAGCTAGATTAGATAAAGTATTAGGCTAACTACTGCTGAATTATCGAATTTTGTTGCTTACTACTTTCATAAATTTTATTCATACATACTTAAAAAAGCTAACTATGCCAAATAGATTTAATCTAATAAGTATGCAGCTTAGTTAAAAGTTTTATTAGTACTTTAATACTGTTTCTGCTATAAATTATTGGTGAGTTATCTGGATTCAAAATGTACGAATTATGTTTTACTACTTCTAGAATTTTTATTACTAGTTATAATTAAGTTTGTTGATAGTAAATTGATTTTAACTAGTTAGCACAAAAGGAAATGTGTCCAGACGTTGGCACAAATGCTTTAAAGGTCAAACAGACGACAATTCCAAAAAAAAAATTAAAATTAGATTCTCCAATTAAGAAATATCATATTCTTAAGTTTTGTAAACTGTTATTTTATGTCTCGGAACAATCTTAAAAACAGAAAAAAATAAAAGTCAATATTAAATTTATAAATAAAAGCAATATGTGTGCAATACACATAGTAGGATTTCTAATTATTCGAATAATTATTATAAATATTAGTATAATTACTATTAATATATATGCTTGTTTCATTGATGTTTCTAAAAGTTTAACTAAACAAAAAAATTTAATCTTAGTTCAGAATATTTTATATTAAAAAGCACATCAATACAAAACTATTTTTAAATGAAAATAACATTTTAATAAATATTGGATTTTTATAAATTTTCTGGTTTTTTTCGCAGAAGAAAGCATTAAAAACGCAAATCAAATCTCATTGGAATATTTCAAATACTTCCGAATAAAATTCTAACTAAAGTATCCCTAATAACTCATAACACTCATTGTTCCTCTTTCCTGTTTAAATTCAATATGCACATAGTGTTATTGGGATATGCACCAATAATTCTATAGGAGCCATTATTAAATCCTGAAAGTTTCCCAGAATATTTTGTCATCCAATATCCTTCATATTCTCCAATTAATCGATTCTGTTACAATGAAATGACGTGACTTCATGGCTGAAAAAATGCAGAATATTATTACTGTATTATTCTGACAAAGAGAGAGAAATACATGATAAAAAGTAATATTTTGTGGTGTCACTTCAAAATAATTTAAAAGGTTATCCAGACATAGTTTAAGAAGTCGTATTATTAAGACGGTGTTTTTTATGGTTGTTGGTTTTGCTCAATAGAGCAGGATACATCTTCTTAAGTAAAAATACACTTTTATTGACAATCACAGCATAAGAAACAGGAACACAAAAATGCGTAACATCCACGCGTACACACTTAAGACATTTCACCAAAGCATACTTTTTTCGCTTCCCAGATCGCAGTATTTTACCGTTTGGGTCAACTAGAAGATGTTTGAAACATATGATTTCTAATAAACATTTTTCTTATTGGTCCGAATACGGGGATGGTTGATGCCAAATTGCGTCAACATATTTTAAAAACTCTAACCTTTAAGTTTTTGGAATATTAAGCTATTTTGTTTTATTTCCCATTAGGCGAATAGCTTAAGAAGTCGTATTATTAAGATGGTATTTTTATATGGTTGTTGGTTTTGCTCAATAGAGGAGGATACATCTTCTTATGTAAAAATACACTTTTATTGACGATCACAGCATAAGAAACAGGAACACAAAAATGCATAACATCCACGCGTACACGCTTAAGCATTTCACCAAAGCATACTTTTTTCGCTTCCCAGATCGCAGTATTTTACCGTTTGGGTCACCAAGAAGATGTTTGAAACATATGATTTCCAATAAACATTTTTCTTATTGGTCCGAATACGCGGATGGTTGATGCCAGATTGCGTCAACATATTTTAAAAACTCTAACCTTTAAGTTTTTGGAAGATTAAGCTATTTTGTTTTATTTCCCATTAGGCGAATAACCTAAAACTGGTAGGTTTCAAGACATTTTCTATATATATATATATATATCGTAATTCGGGTCAGTGGAACGAAGATAAATTTATCATTCTTTCATTATTTATGATAATTCATTTTGCATCGACTAGAGAGTCCTTTGTGAGAAGAAATCTGGTTTATTACACATGTAGAGACACACAAGCATTCTTATCTTAAACACAAAACAAATATTGTCAGTACAACAAGTACACTACAAACTGCACCCGGCTACATGGCTGAGTACAACAAGTACACTACAAACTGCGCCCGGCTACATGGCTAAGTACACTACAAACTGCACCCGGCTACATGGCTAAGTACACTACAAACTGCACCCGGCTACATGGCTAATTACACTACAAGCTGCACCCGGCTACATGGCTAAGTACAACAAGTACACTACAAGCTGCACCCGGCTACATGGCTAAGGATAGTAGATAGAAAGAGGGATTTTCCAGATAGTCTCGGTTAAGGTTATCCCCGTCAGGTGGCCAGTTAGTTATTATTTAAAAACAGGTCATGAAGTAATGAGCCATTGCAACATAATTAACTTAACTCAGAGGCGTGACAGCCTATGAACGCTAAGGCTTACTGTTCCCAACTCAATATACGTAACTTTGGGCCCTGAGGTGCATAAGCAGATGTTCCGGTCCGGTAGTCAGTCTGGCGCGAAGTCCCCAGAGTTGAGCTCCCAAGCAAGCTTGGTACTCATTTATCATCCCACTGAAAGGAAAAATGGCTGAGTCATCCTTGCCCTTCCCGGGGTTTGAACCTCGTACTTGTGGTGTAAAAGCGCGATACCCTAACCATTCCGCCACTGGGCTTCTCAAGATTTACTTCCTAGGATTTATTACACACACACACAACATTTATTTATATATGTTGCTGTTTAAGTGTTAAATCCGTATTTCATAGTTTAAACAGGCATTTCATGAAATAACTGGACAAGTCAGTTAAAGTACCGTAAAATCTGGTGTATGACGCGCACTTTTAACACAAGAAATAAGATCAAAATTTACGGAAGCGCGTTATACGCCGGGTATAAAAATAATAGTTTTAAAAATTAAAAAAGAGATGAGCGTAAAAAGTAATTATTTTTGTAATTATATCGAAATACTATTTATTTAAAAGAAATAAAATTCTTTGTGAACTTAAAAGGTCGTAACTCTAGAAGTATGCTATTTTTTTTTTCTAACACTTGAAATAATATCACGAATAATTGTCTTCAAAACATTACAGCATTGCACAATTACGCCGGTGCGTGGTATACGCCGGATTTTACGGTACATAAACGTATTGAATTATACGTTTTAACTGGGTATTCTATAGAATAACGATCGTTAAAGTATGAAATACGGCACTTGAAAGTTCTTTGTATCGATTCTAGTTGCTTTTTTAGTTAGTTTTTAATCGCTTATAGCTTCTTTCCAATGGCGTGTGTGTACTTTTCATAACTGATTAAAAAAATTTACAACAGTTGGCTCGGAGCAATCTATACAAATAATTCTCGCCAACTGGTGCCAACAATTCCGTTGCTTTTAAACGTAAAATTCAGGCGGTATATATATGTTAGCTTTTTACATTTTGGACTATTAAAAAATACTTTTGCAAGCTGTTTCCAAGCAATGATTTATGCAGGAATGAGAGACCAACCTGAAAATAATAAAGATTCAATGCAAGGGATTAGAATCATTACCAAATAAGCTTGGGACAAAGGAAAATAATGCTACATTTGCCCGTGAAAATTTATTCCTTGAAAGCAGAAGTAAAAAGTGCTAAAACAGCACAGAAAAAAGTACCACGTGACTCTTGGTTACTCCACCATTATAATATCTTTGAAGTTCAAGTAGAAAACTTAATTGTGTGTGTGCCAGTAACATATGAAAGACATATTCTCCACCTCTTTCTGTTTTAATAACGCAAGCAGTAATACTGCAGTAATTAATTATATCTGCTTTTCATTAAAATTGATCAATTAATGTTCCGCGACAGGTAAAGGGTGTTTTTTAGAGGTATAGAACTTTAAATTGCAATAAAACAACGATGTATTATTCGACTGACATGCATAATTTTTATACAAAGATAATCTTGTGGTATTTCATTTTAAATATGATCAAGCAAGGCTTAGATTCGTCGACTGGGCCAAAAACGAGATTGCCGTTGTTCCCGATTTTCATAAGCGAATTTCGTTTAGCGATGAAGCGTACTTCTGGTTGCATGGCTACGTCAACATACAAAACTGCCGCATTTGGAGTGAAGCTAATCCACAAGTGTATGTCGAAACACCTTTACATCCAGAAAAACTGACTGTTTGGTGCGCTTTATGGGCTGGTGTAATCATTGGTCCGTACTTCTTCAAAAACGATGAAGGCCACAAAGTTACAGTCAATGGTGATCGGTATAGAGCCATGATTACTAACTTTTTCATTCCTGAATTGAACAATCATGATGTCCAGGAGCTGTGGTTCCAACAAGACGGCGCAATATGTCACACAGCTCGTGCCAGAATCGATTTATTGAAAGACACGTTTGGTGACCGCCTAATTTCACGTTTTGGATCTGTGAATTGGCTTCCAAGATCTTGTGATTTAACACTGCTAGACTATTTTCTGTGAGGCTATGTAAAGTTATTGGTCTATGCGGATAAGCCACAAACGCTTGATCATTTGGAAGACAACATTCGCCATGTTATTGCCGATATACGGCAACAAATGTTGAAAAAAGTCATCGAAAATTGGACGTCCAGATTGGACTACATCCGAGCCAGCCGTAGAAGTCCTATGCCAGAAATAATATTTAATATGTAATGCCACAAGATTATCTTTTTCGAATAAAAAATGCATGTCAATCGAATAATACATCGTTGTTTTATTGCAATTTAAAGTTCTATACCTCTAAAACACCCTTTATATATATATATATATATATATATATATATATATATATATATATATATATATATATATATATACAGGGTGTTTCAGTTCCACATTTCAGAACTTCTAAGAGGGGTAGGGTACATCCTGACAACTCGAAATCATATAGCATTGTGGGGTCGGAAATGCTTTCCTGACGCGGTAGATGGCGTTGTGCGAAAATTCCGAGCTTTCGTGCAGGGAATCTTCATTTCGCACAAGAACGCCAAGTTAGTAGGATGGACACGAACGCAGAGTTAGCCGATATGCATTTGGCGTACGGGGCTGCAAATTGTAGTGGGCCAGCCGCACAGCGTTTGTACGCGGAACGATATCCGATGAGGCGTATTCCCAGTCATAATTTCTTTGCAAGACTGCACCAAAGGTTAGCTGAGACAGGTTCATTTTAAAGAGCTGACATGGTCAGGGTATGAACAGCACGGACTCCAGCCGTTGAACTGAATGTGCTTCAGCATGTAGAGAGGAATCCAAGAACGAGTACACGAAGTGTAGCAAACTCAGTCGGGGTTTCCCATTGCAGCGTCAGGAGGATTCTCCGAGAACAAGACATGCATCCGTTTCACGTGCTGCGTGTCCAGACACAGCAACCGGAATATTATGCACCTCGTGTTGCTTTCGCACAGTGGTACCTTAGAAAATGTGCTACGAATCCCCTTTTTCCTGATGAAGTGTTGTTTTCCGATGAGGCATCCTTCACAAGGGAAGGAATTTCAACACGCATAACGACCATATTTGGGCGGTGGAGAATCCGCATGCAATACGACGTCGTGCAGCACAGATTCGATTTTCGGTCAATGTATGGGCCGGTATTATGGGAGATCACCTAAATTGGACCTTACCTGTTCCCGTGTCGTCTAACCGGACTTAACTACTTGCTCTTTCTGCAGCAAGTATTGCCACAATTTTTGAGAGATGAACAGATTTCTGCATCGACGCAACAGACAATGTGGTTCCAACACGATGGAGCCCCTGCCCATTTTAGCGGAGACGTTCGTAACTACCTGATGTCACATTTGGTCAACAGTGGATCGGACGTGGTGGTCCCGTGCGTTAGCCTGCTCGGTCACCCGACCTATCATGTCTTGATTTTTTATTTCTGGTGTCATATGAAATCGCTAGTTTATGACACCCCTGTTGACAATGCTGAGGAGCTGGTTGCAAGAATCGCAGTAGCTGCCAAAGAAATTCGAAATTCAGAGTATTCCAGAATGTTCGGATGTCCATGCGTCGGAGATGTGAGGCGTGCATTGTATCCCGTGGAAGAAACTTCGGACACTTACTTTAATCCATGTACCTTTTGCTTCTTTTCATGTATTATTAAAACGATTTCTCACTTACGGTCTCTTTTCTTTATGGTGCTTCTGTGTACAACACCGCTTCAGGAAAGCATTTCCGACCCCACATTGCTATATGATTTCGAGTTGTCAGGATGTACCCTATCCTCTTAGAAGTTCTCAAATGTGGAACTGAAACACCCTGTATATATATATATATATATATATATATATATATATATATATATTTATATATATATATCAGGATCTATGAACCTGAGAATCAACCAACATAGATCCGACATTGGAAAAAATATATCAAAAAAAATATAGGAAGAATAGAAATACAACATTTTAATAAACATGGTTTTGAAGGTGTTGCGTTAAATATTATTAAAATTGTTCCAAATAAGATAAATAGACTATGGTATTAAAACGTTTACATCGGTATTTATAATGCTATGTATCCTTACGGATTGAATGTAATATGGAATAATAAAAAATTTAATACAGGCAGTGAAACAAAATGATAAAGAATCTATTTATAATAGTAGAAATAATAGTAATAAGAGAAAAAGGGTTGGTAAGGGTGGGCGCAAAAAAGAGAGAAAATAGAGATATAGATACAGTTATAAAGAAGTAAATAATTTATTACAAGACTTTGAGAATAGTTTTAGTGTTGGAAAAATAAAGTATTTTTTATTTAGACTTAATAAACAGGAAATAATAATAGTTTTAAATTTATTAAAAAGCATTATATTAAAAGATAATCATGGATCACACTTGGTAATGGATTTATGCAAATATATTACAAATAGATTAAAAATAAAAAAATACACTCTAAGGAGGTTTATAATATAGAATATTGTACTTTGCTATACATGAATAAATCATATAATGGGATACAGTTTTCTGAAACATTTGGGAAACACATGGATTTATTCCCGATGAAAATGTGTTAATAAAACGATCGTTCAAGTATAATAAAAATTAGTAGATCAATTTTAACTATAATAGTATTAAGGAATTGGTAGATAAAAGAATGTGGTTGCAATGAATACAAGAATTACGTAGACGAATATCATGGGCACGTAATAACTGGCAACGTAGAAATAGTATAGGATCACACAGAAATTAAAAGAAATTATGAGCAAAGGTACTGGTTATCGATTGACTATTTCAAACAGCAATTTAAATGTGAGAAAACAACTATCAGAAGGTATTAATAAATTTATTCTAAATGTTGCAATTAAATATAATTTACCTACTCAGGCTTTAAAAGAATATGGTTTTTATGTCCTCAAGGACTTAATGAATTTTAATTTTAGAACAAAAAATGAAGATTGTTATAGAAAAATTAAGGGACCAATAGAAAACTTACAAAAACACTTTGTGATTGTTTATGTAGATAAAGTCCCAGGAAATTATGTAATTATGTGTAAATATTATTATAGTAAATTAATAAATGATCATATACAAAATAATAATGCATATGATGTAAGTAAATTTAGTATGAAAGAAATTAACAACAGATTATTGGCATTTGGTAAACCATTAAATATTTCTAGCAATAAAATTATATATCCCCATATATTTCTAACTCCTAAATTTCATAAGAATCCAATCAAATTCCGCAGTGTAACAAATGGGTTCAATACTTATATACCAAAATCGGGAAGAATTTTACAGACCATATTGCAAGATACAATAGACAAATTTAAGGATACTTCTATTATAAAAACAGCCATGATGTAATAAAGAAAGTTGATCAACAAGAGGTATTTTCTGTGAATGGGTTCGATTTCGAAAATTTATTTAACTCCATTAAAATAGAAGATATAATTCAGGTACTTTTCAGATGCATATGAGAAATATGATTTGAATAATTACATTAGTTTTGAAAAGTTCAATACACTTATTCGTTTTGTAATACAGGAGAACTTCATTATTTTTGAGAACAAACTTTATAAACATATCAGAGGATTGCCTCAGGGTGGTCCAGCCAGTAATAGTCTCGCTAACCTGTATTTACACCATTATGAATCAATTCGAAGAAAGGAACCCTCTTGCCTCTTATTAAGATACATAGATGACTTAATTGTTATAGGTCATGATAGGGAATTTAAACCTAACATTAATTTTTATCCGGAATACCTAAAATTAATACAGACGAATTTTAACTCAAACAAAGTTGAATTTTAGATTTGGATTTAACTATTATTGACAACAAATTATATAGCAATATGTATGATAAAAGGGAAGCATTTAAATTCAGTGTCATAAAGATACCAAACTTCAATAGTTATCTACATATATCAGTATTTAGAAATATAATTTTAAATTTTCTGATGAGAAATAATAATTTAACTACGCACAATATTGATAGAATCAAAAATATCCAGAAATTTATATTATGTTGCATACAAAATGATTTTATCCCATCAACTTCCTGAGAAAATATATAGATCAGAAATATTTCTTAAAAATATTTTTAAAGCTCATAAATGCACAAATCCACCACACAACATTACGTCCACAAAGTCAGTTTGTTAGTGGTCCAGCTGTGAAGAATTTGTGCATTCCACACACAGGATACATTTTAATACACACACACTTAAAACAATATTTACACGACTATATATACACTTAAAATTATTTATTGCCAATTAAACATTTATGTCCAATCACATATTTATGACCAATCAATCAAGCAAGTTTTTTACATGTGTCTGGTTTGCATCTAATGCCAAGTGGTCAATCTCTTGTGTTGGATCAAGAATCGTTTGGATTGACATGGCATTGGTTAGATGTTTTAGCAAAATATGAAATGCTATAAGAAATGGATAGTATTCTTGATTGGATACTTTGGTGAGTTTTTAATGATTTACTCTATTCATTTGTGAATATATTGTGTTTTAATGTGAACATTCGTTTTTAGAAATTTTTAGTTTGAACTTTCGGATTTTTAGTTTGAACTTTCGGATTTTTAGCTTGAACTTTCAGATTTTTTAGCTTGAACTTTCAGATTTTTAGGCTTGATCTTTCAGATTTTTTAGATTGAAATATCAGATTTTTAGATTGAACTATCAGATTTTTTAGATTGAACTTTCAGATTTTTAGCTTGAACTTTGGATTTTTAGTTTGAACTTTCGGATTTTTGTTTGAACTTTTGATTTTTAGATATTTTTTAATTTGAACTTTCGGATCTCAAATATTTATTTTTTCTACCTATACAACTATTTTAAAGATGGGTGCATCATCTTGGGCGTTTGATGGTTCATTTATATTATGCACTAAATTGTTTTTAAATTTTAAAATTGTTTTTAAATTTTAACATTGTAATATCTTTCAGAATGCGATGGCGAATAGTTTTATTTTTCAAGTATAATGATTTAATTTTAACTTTTTAATTTAAAGTATAATGGTTAAATTTTAACTTTTAATTTTTAATTTTTAATTTTTTTTGAAATTTGGATATTTTCCAATTAACCAAGTCGCAATAGGGGGAAGGTTGGCGCCATCAAACTAGTTTAACCCCACTTATCGGTCCTAAGTCCGAGATTGCACTTGGATATTTTATAAATTTTTATTTTATTTTATAATTTTTTAATTTTGTGTGAAAACGATGGAATTTTATATTTTATATTCGCCATTGATATTCTGAAGTGTTTTGGTATTATAGGATTCATATACTTCAATTTTTCAATTGATAATTGGGATTGTTTTATATATTTAAATATATATATATATAATATATATATATATATATATATATATATATATATATATATAACATATATATATATAAATATAATATATATATATATATACAGTATATATACATATATAAAAATATATATAAATATATGTATATATATACATATATATATATATATAAATATAAATATATAAATATATATATATATATATATACAGTATATATACATATATATATATAAATATATAAATATATAAATATATATATATATATACAGTATATATACATATATAAATATATATATAAATATATATATACAGTATATATACAGTATATACATATATAAATATATATAAATATATATATATACAGTATATATACAGTATATATATATATATAAACAGTGTTTTTCGAGAGGTCTTAGCTATTTATGACAAATTTATTTATAAAATAACTTTGAAATTGTTTATTTTTCACTTTAATGGTCTACCATTATTTATATCATAGAATAACTATAGTTGAAGTATGAAAATTTTCACCTATTACATACTATAACTGGCTTGTCGAATGTGTGTGTGTGTGTGATTTCATGAAATACCTAGTTACTCTGTGAAATAACTAAATTATACACTTTAACGTTAACATATATTTATTTATTGAACTTACGTGAAAGTTTGTATGGTTATAAAATCAAAAATATTAGTTTTATATACATATATATACACTTAGGAACATTGAAAATAGCGACCCAAGAAGAAAGCATCGGATTGAAATGAAATTTAATACACATAATATTACAAGTGAGAGATTCACTTGATCTCAAAAACAAGACAATTAAACGAATGCAGGATGTGCAACGACACAATTACTGGGCAACGTCAATGGCTCGTTGGACCACCTCTAGCTGCAATACATGCAACCACATGGTCCGGCATTGAGTTGATAAGACACCTTATGCTGTCCTGAGGCAGATGGGCCCACAAATCTTGAACAGCCAACTCTTAATCATGTACAGAGTGACACGATGGCATCTGCCGTTTTAGCTGATCCCACATGTGCTCTACAGGGGACAATCGGGGGAGCGGGCCGTCCTTGGAAGAGTGTGAAAATGACGCAAGAAGACTTGATCAACTTTTGCTGTATGCGGTCGAGCATTATCTTCCTAGAAAATTGAACCTGGGAGACCATTTAGGAAAGGTCCTACATGGGGTCGAAGAATATCATGAACGTAACGCGCTCGTTAAGGTTCCACGCATAACAAATAAAGTGGACCGGCTATCATAGGCTATAGCCCCCTAGACCATTACATCAGCTGTGCGGGCAGTGTGACGTAGAACAGTGTAGGGGGAATTGCACCGCTCACCAGGGAGCCTCCACACCCGTACACGGTTATCATCTGTCCCCAAAACAAACCGAGATTCATCACTAAACACAACCTTTTGCCAATCTGTGACATTCCATATTGATCTGGCTTGGCACCACTGTAGATGCAGTTGCTGATGTTCCGGTGTTAAAGGGAGTGCACGGAAAGGGCGCTTGGATTTAAGATTTGCTTCTGCAAGGTGTCTGGAAATTGTTTGTTCAACAATTGCTACGCCTACGTCTGCTCGTATCGTAGAACGAGTCACTGTGGGGTCCACAAGTGCTTGCCTCACAATCCTTCTATCCTCTCTTTTCGTGGTCTTCCTGGTCGCTCCAGACCCGGTTTTCCACGCGTGGGTATCTTCTCGTGTCCACTGTTCCCAACAATTTCTAACGGCACACTCCGAACGATTCACCTGGCCAGCAACATGGCGCGTCGACCAGCCTGCATTTTTCATCCCGATGATCAGGCCTCTCTCAAACTCGCTTAACTGTGAGAAATGCCATCTAGCACGTTTACCTGGCATGTTTCGCTTACCAAAGTCTTCCTGCAATAGGCGGGTAATCGTCACTTTTATGAATATTCGAATTTGCGCTGGCTTATATAGCACCCTCTTCTTGATTGTAGCGCCACCTCGGCGTGTATGAGCATGCGTATTGGCACAAAACTTGGATCATTTGCATATCACAGTACACTGTACTTATTTGCAAAGTTTCCCGATTGTACTTAGCTACCTTCTTGGGTCGTTATTTTCAATGTTCCTTAGTGTATATATATATATAGCATTCATTTGTAGTGAGATTTTATTAGTATTATTTTTCTTCAATGCAATGCCATTTAATCAATATAATTATTCAACAGCTGATTCAATGCACTACATTTAATTCTTATGGTTACTTACAACGAAATCAAATTAATTAGAATTAAAATCAAAATAATCTTAGGAAATGTCACTAGAAAAAAAAGAGCATTATTTAATGCAGGTTTCGCATTCATCAACGACCCAATACAAGAACAATGAAAAAGTGAAGATACGTTTGCAATTTATCTTTTCAAGATTTGGAAAAGCGTTAGAATCCAGAGCTGAATTAGGGGTAGTTGGCAATAATACAATATATCCCTTGTGTTCCCTCGTAGTCTTTAATGTGTAAACAGTACGTCTCAAAGTTCCAATGTTTGCGACCCAAAATTCAATCATAATTTTCATCGCGCCCACCTCAATACATCAACCATATATTTAATTCAATAATACACTTTCACGCCACCACTACTATTCGACTTTAACCTCCTAAGTGCCACCGGTGTATATAAACGTCTCGCGCAACCGAAGCGTTACTTGCCCCAGTCGTATATATGTGCAGTACTGATACATTTATAAGTGTATTACAAGATTGTAAATGTTTATTTTATGTGTCAGAATTTATTTTGTTGGTTTATTTTCAGTAAATTATTAGTTTTAAGTAATATTTTGTTTTTGACTTTTAAATATGCTCGCGGCCCCTCGTAAAGTTATCACGCCCCTAGGGGGCGCGCCCTACAGTTTGGGAAACACTGGTGGGGAAGATCGTTCAACACATCCGTTCCATTGCCAAAGAGGAAAACAGAGCAGTGATTCACTTTTTGTTTGCTGAAGGTGTGATAACTGATTTGGATATACCTTTCCTTTCATCATTATACCCTCGGTACACAGTGTCTGCAGCTGTTCACGTCGACGGACTGCCCAACGTTTTGCGGTCACATGAACAAAGTCTGCCCTGTTTGAAGTGTTTTATCCATTCGCAGATCTTGCTTTGCAATGAAGAGCTGTCAGCTTGCTGTGCTTATATGTGATCAAAAATTTCTGCGTTTCACACCTACTACAAAAAAAAGAATTATTGTCCTCTCATTTCCTCATTGGTACAAATCGTTGCCATGTTGAATGATCTACTACACCCAAACAACAACGAAGGAAAATGAGTGACATGTTGTACAGAAGTGATGACAACTGTGCCTCTCTCTCATTCAGCGCTGAATACTAGTGTGGTTGTCAAACGTTGGAAAGAGAAATTGCAGAAGTCATTTTACTTTTTGATTTCTCCTTGTATTTTGAATATGAGAATGTATAATGAAACCACCCTCATGAAAATTAAACCATTCAACTCCTCCTTATTCAACCAAAGCTTCATATATTCTTATTAAAAACAAGGTTGTACTTCCCAGCATTAAATTTCATCTGATTTAATTCAATCACATTTAACAGTAATACAATGAAGATATTACAAACTTATTTTTATTATTGAAACATTTATACAGCAATTGCAAAACGAAAACACATTTACATTTTTAAATTAGGTATATCATTATTTCATTTTTCCGATTTGCCTTCTTTATTTAAATTTTTTAATAGCGAGAAATGGACATAGAAATCTGAAACTGTATGCCCTTTTAAAATAAGATTCATTTTTTTTATTTAATACTTTTTCTTTATATATACTTTTGAACATAAACTATAATTTACTTATATTTTAAGTTTTATTGTTTAGTAGATGTTTGAATTTTAAATATAAAACTATTTCATAACATGCAGCAATAATTTAAAAAAATCAAGATTTTTTGTGGGTTTAAATCCAGACCTTAATCTCCCAGACCTTCCTCTTTTAATTAATTAATTGTAATTCAAAGAAATGTTTGTTTTTATTGATCATGAAAGGGTTTTTTTCAGTCAAGAAAGAAACTTTTCATTGTTCAATAACTTTAATGGGGGTTTTTTTCTGAAGAAAGTACATTTCAATACTTTTATCTATAAATGTTAACGACTAATCTTTAAAAAATATGTAACTGTACTTAGCTCAATTCTTTCAAAATAATAAATGCTATCGTTCTAACTTTTTATCTATTGACATTTTCTAAAACGTGCTAAAAATCTATTAAAAGTTCTTGCATTTAAATCACATCTTTTGTTATTATTTAATATTAAAAATATTTTTATTATAATATTAAAGATTTAATAACTTTTGGAGGAAACATTATTTCACTTTAAGAAAAATATTATAAAGTTGATTTAGAGAAAAAAAAACTCTTACTTATTTTTTCTTTAAAAAAAAAAACCTCTTATATGTGTGTTTTCAATAATTTGAAATGCTTTTAACCCTTAAACATAATAAATAAATAATTGAATGCATGAGTTTGTAAATGTTTCTCGAAAAACAAGCAAACATTGAATTTAATCTTGGCAGTTTTTATTAATTTCATGAAATAAAACTCAAAACTTATGTTTCGTTACCATTAAAAAACAGCCTTTGCTCAACATATTGAATAAATTAATCCTGTTGCATATATTTTTGGTGGGGGATAGATATTCTATTTCATTCTTTTAATAAAAAATCTTTAAGAAAATAGTATTACAGATTTATTTAGAAATATTACTCAAGCCTCTTTTTCTGCTTTGATAATTTACATCTGATATCTCTTCTCCAGTTCTCGATTCAATATATACTTTATTTACTCTAATCTAAGCCTTCATTGATTCGAAGCCACACCCCAAATTCTCTACTAATTTTTGTGAATAATGAAAAATAGTGTATATTGGTTTTATAGATAACCAGTTTTAATAAATTAAAGTAAACTTTAAGGGAAAACTAATAAGTGAATAATTATTTTTTTATCAGTATTACAATCTTTGAGATACATAAGTGAACCTGTAATTGATCTAATTTTCCTTCTAATTAGTTTTTTTTTCGATTCTAAGCTACATCCATTTTTCAGTAGCCTTAACCTAAAAAAGTACGAAATAGATTCGAATAAATACGGTGTGAGAACCCTCCCCCCCTGCATTCCATCCTGGATGCTAAGATTAATTTGGGGCAAAGAATGACCAGACGCCATTTGTATAATAATAATTTATATTTATTCACTTAGTTCAAAATATTAAAATTCTAATGACAAATAGTAAACTACATGTCTACGTCAAAAAGGGATTTGCCTTTAATATTAAATTAAATTACGAAATATGGAATAAATCATTAACTGCGCTCACTATCAAAAGGGTTTACCGGAATAGGATGCCTGAGAAATACACGCCACTTGAATTATTAGCTTTCACTAAACTTGAACTAATTTTATTAAACTAACGCTTGTGGTAAGTGGTACGAATCTAGAATATATCACCTGGTTGTACTTATGATCTCTTCAGGTAGAGTAATCCTCCTAAAGCTTCTTCGCTGAATGATAACAGTAATACTCCAATATCGTAATCCAATTGAATCCTATAAATCTTGTCACTACTTCTGCTGGCTCAATTGCCTTCTTCTACGCCAACCTACCACGCTCTCCTTGTCTACTTTACATATCCCATTTTTTTCTTTTAGAGGTGATTGTAAATATACGCGAATTTCCAATCCCCAAAGACGCCTAAGAATATTAGTGGAAAGGTGCCATAAAGATTCATCACAACGGTTTTTAAAATATGCAAAAACTATGAATAAGTTTGATTCAAAAATAACCTTTCATTTGCAATTTACGCAACCATTTCATTTACTATTATAAAGCTGTAAACTTAATGTTTTCTTAATGAATTTTTATTTAATATTTGTTATAGTTTGCGACAAGTAACTAACAATAAGGAAATAGCTGATCAAGAGCTAAGATGTTTTATTATGTTATTTCATATAAAAAATGTTTATATTATTTTTTATTACTTTATATAATTTCTTTATATTATTTCATATAATAGGTTTTCAAAATTCATTGAACATTTTTGATCATGATTGTAATGTACAGTTTTATAAATGCATCTAAATCAAATTAAGTTACTTTAAAAAAATGTATCTACTGGAAAATTCTGCATGTAACAGGCCCTGGCGTATGACTTGCACCAATATTTTCAAGCTGCCTTCCTTAATTTTTAGGTGTATCCATTTCTTTTTTTACGAATGAACCTGGAATGTATGTATGTAATGTTCTTTTGTTTTGAAAGCATTTATTCGAGGTATTATCTCGAGCTTTTGAAAAAACAGAATATGTCTAGAACTACTGCCCCTAAAGCTCTTTAGGCAGTTCATTTCTTTAAAATAAACAGTATATTCCTAATTTTTTTCATACTCATTTCTTTTTTATTTATATTCCAAGCTATCATTTTAATATCAGCTGTATAATGAGCACACATAAATTTAAATTTTGTTTTTGATATTAAAACAGCTTGTTATACACCAGATTTTACGTTAAGTTGTTTTACTTAATTTTATTTTATACTAGTATATATTAGTGTATTTAGTCCTCTAATAATAACATATTCATAGTCCTATTTCCTTGCCCTATAGCCCAGTATTCTACGCAAATTACAGAGGAAGGTTTTGAAGGATTTTAAAACAATGCTTAAACCTGCATTCTTTGTTCCTAAGGTTAAGAGTTTTATCTGATGGATTTGAGAGACGAGAAATTTTACAGCATAGCTTTAGAAATCATTATTTTGAGTTAAAGGATATAAGAAACAAACTCATTACGGTTGTTAGAAAAAAGTTTTAAAAAGTGTGAGTAATAAATACTTCAAATTTATAAGAGTGAAATTCATTAAGAAATGCCTTCTTGTAACCTGCCAAGGGATCATTTCAGCATTTTTAAAAATATTTATCCTGGAATTTTCCCCGCATTTTTAGAAGAAGAATACCAATAAATATAACATAAATCATTTGTATTTATAGTTATTAATCAGAAAATGATAAGGTAAGACTCTCAGTATTAAATATGTGAAAAAAACTTCTAATCATTGCATTTTGAAGATACATATAAATACAATATCTTTTGAAGTCTACACTTTTTTATTCCTAAGTTAATTTTGGTCAGTAAAATAATTTCTAGATTATTTTATATATATATATAACAAACGAATAATATTCGAAATTAAAATATATAATTTGAAATTATTTTTAATTTATTTTTCTTTCCAATTATTTAACTAATGCATTTTAAAGCACGAGAACAAGTTTCATTTAAAATTTAAAAAAAAAAAATGTTTTGGATATTCGTTTATGCATTGAACCTGTCGATTAAATTTTTCTCAACTTAGCAGATGCAAAAGAATTAGAAGAAATAATAAAGCATCTATTTGAATGACAAGCATATCAACTATCAAGGAAAGAGAAAATAAAAGAAGGATTTTTGAATAAAATTTCCATTTTTTATTAAATTCAAATAACTTATATTAATTTATTTCATCCGATTGTTTAAGTATCTCTCATTTTCTCCAACAAGAACATTTGTTATTGAAAGAAATGCATGTTTATTCAAATCGACTAAAATAATAAAAGCCATTCTTTTAAATTAAAACATTCATAGTTTAAATCTCAGTTGTTTTATCTTGATCCAACTAATGGTATTTTTCATTAAATAAAAAAAAATAACATCCGTATATATTTTACAAAGATAACTCTTTTTTTCAAAATTTAATATTTTCTAGTTTCTCGTTATGTTAGCATTAATTAATTAATAATTTCATCTTTTAAATAAAAAAATATAAAATCACGATTTATTATTTTAACATGAGTAATTAATTTTAAACTCTTGTCATATAACGTTCGTATCCCATTACAACGTTTATAATAATTTCTTCCCCCTCTAAAAATATTAAGTAAAATAATTTTGTATTAACTTTTTTTAAAATAATACACTTTTTAAGCGCATCTTATAGTATGTCTTTCATTAAATGATTTATAAACAAATATGCTAAATATTCGTTTCGAATTATTATACGTTGCATATACTTTCATCACATTATTTTTGCCTTTTTTATAAATATGGGGCATTAAAAAAGTTTCACTAAAAAGTGGAAAAACTTAGTATTTCTAATTTCAATTTATTAATTATTTTTCTTTTAACGATAATATGTGCGTTTTATAAATTAAACTTTATAATTTTTTTGTTAGAATAGTATGCAACTTTTTTTTAAAATAAAATATTTCCTTTTTTAAACTATGCATATCGTCTTAAGAGTATTATGATAAGAAATATGTTTGTGTTACTTAATTTGTTGCGATCTATATAATAAGCATGTAACTTAAAAATACATGTAACGTTTTAAAAGTTTAAATCATTGTAAGAAATTTCATTCAATTTTAATTAATATATCCAAACATTCTCACCTATTATCACTATTTTCAAATGTACAAAAAATTGAAAAGCTCTTTTAGAATGATCAAATTTATAATGCAATTTATTATCTTACAAAAAAATGAAAATTTTTGTGATAATTGTCAAAAAAAACTATAGATATGTATTCCAAACCATTACTTTCGATCATTCGTTTGTTATCAGTTAGTTATGTCATGTCTTAGTATAGATTTTATTCAAAATACTTCCTTATGAGAACTTTGTTATAGTAGAGGGAGAAATGATTTATATTCTTTCATTACATGGCACTTAACTTTGTCATAGAAATATTTTTGAAACTTGAAATGGATATCTCTGTTGAGAAATAATCATTAGTAGTAATGGATCGTCGTTTTTTTTCTCTGTTATAGGAAATCATAAATTAATTTCTATTTCTACATGCCTTGAATAGGATCCATTCCTATTCTGTATCAAAAAATGCTCTGATTCATTAACATTTCATATTGTATACTGAAATAGTATAAATGAGAAAAATAAAAATTATCATAACTATGTAACAAAACTAATCATTTGTACGTTATAATATAGAAGTTAAAAAATAAATATACGCATAAATGTTTATTTAATATTATTGATAACGAACTAGATGATATTACTAATCAGTAAATGTTGCTTAGTAAATTTCGTATAGTTATTGAGTAATCAGGAAAATCACTTTCAGTCAAAGAGTTAACAAAAAAAGCAACATCTCTGATGTATTGCACGCAAAAGTTTAATTACATAACAATAATCCTTTACAAAGCTGCATAAATAATTTAAATATATCATGTTATAAGTAACTGCAATATTTCTTCAAAAAAAATCGCTAAAACAGATATTTCGCATTTTATTAAATCATACATTTATTGTTTATTAATACCGAATCCTAGAATGGCACATTAATTAGTACATACTAAAAGCAGGGATTTGAACATCAATTTTTTCGATTCCGACAAAAATAAGAGTTTTAGGTTCAGTTCCAAATGAACAATTCTATTTTATGTATATTTATATTTGTACTTAAAATGTAGTTCTATCATAAGCAAAAATGTAATAATATGGTTGACATGCACTGACGACAATTATATGGTTGATGTTAAATTGGAAAATATCGATAAGTTGGTTACAGTAGCAAAATGACTGAAGATACATCGAACCAAAATAAATCTATACTGTTTTTCGGTTCATTTCCGGTTTTCGTTCCGACCAAAATAACGGGGTTTTTTTCCGATTTTCGGTTCAGTTCCAGTTCGAACCCCTGGTTAAAGGTTTAATTATCTTTGTGAGTGTTATAATATGGCTTAATCAACACGTCTATGCTAAATTTATACAATGTGTCAGGAATTAAATCAATAAATACTTGGGTAAAGTTTACTTTAATTAAGTATAAATACTTTTATGCTCTTCACGAATAACCACTGCGTATAAGAAAATAATGAAATCAAATATTAATGGTAAGCATTATATATATTTATTTACGGGTGCTGGAAAGTTAATCATCTTTATTTTGTTAATCTTTTATTAAAGGAAAAGTAGTTGTTATGATACCAATTTCTAGAAAATTATGGGCTCTAGATTCTCCTGATATTTGATTGCAGAAGTTAACATTGGAAATGCCAACTGAAATTTTCATCTACGGAGTTTTAAATTAGGGATTCATTGCCAAACGCCGAGACAAAGTCTGCAAGTATTAAGCATTCGAATCACCCAACAGACAGAATATTTAGGTTTTAAAATTGTTAATAATAATCATGTTTTCTAGAAAGTTGTATACATAGTTATAGAAAAAAATGTTGATAATTCTTACGGAAATTTTAAATTTTAATCAAGTATATGCTGCATGATAAAGGCTTTATCAATTTTCTCTAAAAATCTTCAGATAATATAAGCGGATAAAATACAAACTAAATAAAATTTAATTTAATTTAAAAGAAACCAAAGTATAAATATTTGGTTGTTCTTTAAACATACTTTGAAACAACTTCTCACAAAAAATAGCTATGCTTACTGCGTGGTATTAATAAAAATATAACATTTTATTTTTAGTGGTTTTACTAATGGTAATATACATTTACAATTCTCCCGGTTCTTGTAAGATAAATTACAAAAGCCGCTTATCTACTAATACCTAATCCCTGAATATCAAAACTAGCAATTCTCCTAGGAGTTTCATCAGCTTGGATACAAGGATTACTTTATGAGATTCCTCCTGTTACAAAAGAACACGTACAAATAAGACATCCAATCATCTCTGATGGCTTTGTGTATCTTCAAAACGTTCTCTTCCTATAATAATATACTTCCTATAACACTAATGACTAAGATACACTCTTTAGTTAGATAAAAAGAATTGCTTCTTCCCCTTTTGTTCTATTGTAATGATACGAGTAATGATTTACAACAATGTTCCGTATCTGATGTCTGAGGGTATGATTAACATCTTTTATCATTCCTAGAAATGTTTCATTTTCTTTTCTAAATTTGTTTTACCAATCATCTCAAAATTCGATCGATATTTAATCGTGAGAAATATTGGATTTGGGGATGTAAACAGTTTTTTATTTTGTTTTATTCCAAAAATATAACGTGATCTGCGATGATATATATCTGTTCAGAAACATGCTTTAGTATTTATTAAGTGCTTTGAATTACAATATGTTTATTCTTTCTTCAATATAAGTCATTACCATGTATTTTTAAATACAGCTTTGGTATGTAAGTAATAATAATAATAAAAATAATAATTTTATTTTATTTGTAACTATTCATGTTAAAGAATATTTTCAAATTCATGAACAGGTAATGAATAGTTCAAATTTAAATATTACAGAATTTGCACCATCTTTCTTTTCAGGAGAACGGTTTAATTCTTATTGGATTATTTAATATCATGGTATTTATATATTTGGTTCAACATCTATCATTATTATTTATTTAAATAAAACTTTGTAAGGCAAAAAGACAAATGTTAATTTCATTTGAGGAAGAATATTTTGGTTTTTATAGAAAACTACGAGTATTTATTAAACGATCTTATCAATATGACACAAATCCCCCCTGATAAAAAAAGTAAATTCTTCATATTGGAGTCCTGATATCACAGAAAGTCACTTTAATATTTCTAGAGTTCAACTTACCTAACGTAGTCAGATTTCACTGTAATTGTCAAGAGCAACAGCCTGAAGTAAAAATGGAGAATATTTTTTCCTGCATAAGAATGTCCCAATTTTCATGAACATTTGCAACATTGTAATCCATACATGTGTTTTTAATATAGTGTTTCGAAAATTTCAAAATATTCCACAAATATTCAATTTTTCATAGTGACATAAAAAGAGATGCGCTATTTAATATTACGGTTTATGAGAATAAAATGGGAATTATAAAATATGCTGAACTCTATAAGATAGAGAAGACAAAATATGAGATTAATAATGGGTTAATTTATATCTAAAAAATATCACCACCTATTCTTTAGCATTACGCGAACATCACTTTAAATAACTTGTACACATAATGTAACACTTCATTTGCGAAACTGATAAATTCAGTTCTTAGTCACTATTTCATTTAACTAATTTGTACATGTACAATTTTTACTAAGATTCTCATATTAAAAATTTGGATGGTTAAAAGCTTTGCAGGTAAAAAAAGAAAACATTTCAAATTACGATTTGTTATCTTTAAGTGTACTATAGTAATTCAATTGTATTTATGTCCAAATGAGTAACTTTGCATCATTTGAAAATGCAAAGAGCTAATTGCCGTACATGAAAGATGATATAAATTAATAGTAAATTTCATTCCGTGTAATACAATATACTGAAGTACATTGATATCTACAATAATTTAATTATTAATATGCTGTATAAAGTTATCAATACTCACAAATACAGCCTTAAGTAATGAATTCAAAATTGTAAGGACATTTACCAATACTTATGTTTGATGAAAGTATCTCACATCTAATATATGATTCATTAAGATCTGTAAGTGGGTTTACTCAGGACATTTGACTGATATAGTTTTACTCTCAGACTCTTAACACCTTCCTAACTATCACTTATTGTTTTGTTTGTTTCCAGAGGCGCCTTGTGGGATTACCTAGTAATCCTCCTTTTTCCTATTCACTATCTCTAGGTTTTTATCTTAACTCATTTGTTGTCTCACGTATCTTCTCAAGGAGAGGTTCTCGCATCAAACAACGTCATAAAGTAGCCCACGGCTGGCTAACATTTTCGGAAGGAGTGCCACGATCAAATAAAACAAAACTATGCTTGCCACTTTCAATTTTTCCAAAAAACAAAAGAATATGACACGGTAAAAAAGTTTCACCTTTTATTCTCCTATAGATTTTTTACGTAAATAGCACACGTCCTTCAATTTCTACTATTATAGCTCTCTCTCTCTCTGTCTCACTCTCGCAATATATTTATTTAGTTATGTATTTATTGTGTTGAAATTTTCAATCGTTAATAAAATGCTTTCTATTCATCTAATCAAGTTCAAAATTTTTTTTTTAAACTTGTAGTGGAAGACACTTCATATGTTACTATAGTTTTTCTAATATTAATGAACTAATTAAATGTATTTTAATTAATTACCAGTTTTGGCGCCAACTTAGAGTTGTCTCTATTGTTGTAGCAATTTAACTGTTATTACAAAGAAAAAAGTTGGCGTCGAATACCTGTTTTTCAACCAAATCGGGTGTGCATTGTTACTACAATGCAGACAAATCATGCTCTTCTTTCAATACCTATTATAAGTTCACTCTCTCCCTATATATATATATCTTATTCAAATTTTCAATCGTTAATAAAATACTTTCCATTCATCCATTAAAAGTAGGAATTGACTTATTTTTTTATTTTACTTGTTTGTCCTAGTTTAAGTAGTGCAAATTTAAAAATGATGAACTAAATAAAAAATAAGTTTTATATGTATTGTTAATAAACTTTTTATAGGTTTAATCAGTTAGGTTAGGTATAAAGTACAAATGATCAACTTGAAATATTTGATTCTAAATAATTATTAAACAGTCAGTACTTCCTTAATACAGTTTTTGAATTTGTAGTTCTTAATTAAGTTTTCCACGTTAGAATTAAATCTTGAAGATACTAAAAAAACTAGCAGGTTTTTTATTTCATTATGTTCATTACAGAAAACATTGTACCAAATGTACAATATCTGTCAGAAAAATTGCGTTAATATGGAAAATTGTTTGTTGGTAAAACTTTCCAAAACTCAACATGATATGGATCCCTTGCATTTGAAGTAAGTTTTTTATATTTGCTTCTTTGTGTAACATAAGGCTGTAGGTCCATATTTGAAATGAATTTCATTTGGGTAACAATTATTATCTGACAGCAAAATTAACAAAAATGATGCATGAAAAGATCAGTAGTTTTTTAGCATCTTAAAAATTATCAAACCTACCACTGAATGAATCCAACACAATGGTTATTATATTTTTAATCTATCATAGTTCCGAGCCTCATTAAATAGTTCCTACATTTATGGTAATTGTGTTAATATTTTTTCTCTTAAATTTAAGGTGAAAAACAGGAAAAGCCTGTTCCCCAAAGAACATATAAGACACAAAAGAAGATATATGATCAATTTGGGTAAGAAAAGTGAGATATTTTCCATGAAATCCAGTGTTTCTCAAACTGTGGGTTGTGCCCCTTTGAGAAGCGTAATAACTCTACGAGAGGGGCACGAACATAATGAAAATAAAAAAAAATAAGAAAAATTACTAATTTACTGAAAGCAAACAAACAAAATACATTCTGACATAATAAAAAATAAAATACACATTTACAATGATATTATACACTCATAAATATATCAATACTGCACAAAGCATATTGTAATTAATTTAACAATACTAAGTTTAGAAAAGTTTAATAATTACCAGTGATTCCAAGACCTTGTCATACATCATTTTTTATTGCAGTTCAATTAATTATATTTGAAATATATTTTGATATACTTTTGTCTGAGGCAACCGTATTTTAATAAAACTAAAAAAATCGTATTTATTATCTCCTTATCTTTTAAAAAAATTCAATACGTCTTTGCGTGGCACCGTATAACTCAACCTTGCCACACCATGGTATGCATGTCACGGGCTGGTCACCCTTGGAGCAGTTCTAAAGATAAACTAAGGGAATTACGCATGAAAACTATCTACATGTAAAATATATGTTTATTGTAAAATTTTATTGGATGTAAAATTAATAAAACATCCAAATTTATAAAGAAAAGCAATAAGCAAGACCATAATTAATATATTAATGTGTGTATGATTAGTTTAACTGTCCAATTAAATTTTCATTCAGATAAGAAAAAAATGCTTTTTTTTCCAAATGATCATCAAAATCAATACAACATTTTCAAATTTATTGAAACATTTTAATCTGATTAAATGTCTTTAAAACTTATTTCAGAATTAAAGACAAATAAATTGCACGGAAAATCATTTTTGCAAGCCAATCTCATCATTTTCTAATCCTCTAAAGGATACTAAGCTGTAATAATCGAATTCATTTATGTAAATTCTAACTTATTATGTATTTAAATTTCCTTTTTTTACTTTTACTTCTCTTTTTCGATTCGATTGCAAAATCGCATTGAAAAAAATGAATACTTGCTCTACTAAAACCAAAAATATACGATTTGAGTAAATATAAAGAGGTTTTAAAAGATTGGCAATTTTTTTAATTTTTAATAAAACATAAATAAATTGGACTTGCATTTGATAAAAATGTAACATTTCTTAAAACACATTATTCTAAAATTACTTTTAGATAAAATCATGAAAAACTGTAGTTTATTTAATATATCTAACTCTCTCTCTCTCACACAGCATATTGCTTTTCTAATTTGATTTACTGAATAACACTATTTTTCAATTTGTAATTGTTTAAAAGTCTTGTCTGATATAGTATTTTATGAAAATATTTTAAATGATGTATATGTTATAAGTTTTCCTTCATGCGGTGTTTTTCTCATTTTTTTTATTTAAAATATTATTTATACCACTCTCTAAAAAAAGCTAATGTTTTTAATACCACAGTAAAACATGCAAGAAAATTGCAGCTATTCTGAATAAATGTTGTTTAAGTTGAGTATATATGATTATGAATGGTAAATTAAGGAAGTAATGTGGACTTTATGTTTAGAGCAATGGACTTTTAAATGAAAAAAAATGAATGTATAAAAATATTAAAATTACGTACGACACTTCTTTCAAAATATATTTATTATTTATGAATTCCATTTTCATACCTTAAAAATATTAAAGAAAAAAAACATTCTAGAGAGAGATTCATACATTTTATAATTCTCTAATGTGTAATGGACTATTGAATATAATATGAATACATTTGGAAGAACTCTGGCATTGATAGATAATAAATGTATAATACTTTAAAAACTGGATATATATATATATATATATATATATATATAATCCAAAACATAAAAATACACAGATAGTTAGAACCTAAGATAACTATACTAAATAGGAAGAAATAAGCACAGTAGTACAATAACAAACTCCTAGCCTTAGGAACCAAGATGACAGGTTTAAACAAGTTTTAGGGCTAGCCAAACTTCACCTGTAGTTTGTCATACTACGTACCAAGAGAAAAGGAAAGAAAAACATTTGGAGGAATTTAAACATTATAATAAAATCATTAAACTAATAAAATATAATTATAAAATTATATCCTACTGGTATTCCCATTATAGATTTAAATTCGAAACAAAACTTAGATAGTAAATCTTTAAGGACTACTCCAAGTCATGATATATATACATTTCCATTCTATATTATCTTATAAAAATGTGCGTTTCCATGTATATTCAATAACCCTGCACTTCTCAGGCAGGTTATGTTATACACACACCACCTAACTTTTTTCAAGATTCCATCAAAACTTTTTTTGGAAAATAACTAGTTTCTCGAGTAATTGACTTTAAGGCCTATTTTTTAGGGGTCTTTGCTTCTAAATATATATTTTTGGATATCACCTCTTCGGGTATCTCATAACCTGAGTGTGAATCGCCGTTACAGATCTAAATACATGAGCACGCTTTAAAATCTATCTTATATAATGGCGCATTATTGTAGATATGGTGAAGAAATCTGATACTTAAGTAATTTAATAGATTCAGTATTTAATAAGATATATATATATATATACAGTATTTAATACATATAGCACAACAGTATTGTCCGATGAAGAAATTATCTGTGCGAGGATGATGATGAAGATTCGAATGATGGCGAATATAATAGCAAGTATGATTTTTCTAATGAATTCTCCACTCAGATAATTTAACTGAGAGAGCAACTATCGTCCTTCATAAAATGACTGCATCATATTCAATGACTAGAAATTTCAATCGTTAGCCTATGGCAATATTTTTCTGTTGTTGAACGTTCCAACAATAAATGCGAAAGTTACACTGGCCTTTAAAAGTTAAGAAACAATATGTTTTACGAAGCTCACCGTAACAAAAATGACAGCAACGTAAACTAACTTTATACAAATTTATGCAAAAGCAATAGCTGTCCCTTTTTTTAATAGGAAAGAACAGATATATATGAGTGAGAGTTAAATAGACATATATATCAGGCTTTCATAATTACTCGTGTA
This sequence comes from Trichonephila clavipes, assembly GCA_019973935.1. Lineage (NCBI taxonomy): Eukaryota > Metazoa > Arthropoda > Arachnida > Araneae > Nephilidae > Trichonephila > Trichonephila clavipes. The sequence continues at coordinate 97,765 of BMAU01003580.1, forward strand.
ACTTTTATAGATTTAGAACTTTTGTTAGCAGATTTGTTGACATTAGGAAGTGGGGTCTCGCAATGTCTAAGAGAAGCCGTTTGTCCGATTCGTTAAGGTGGAGGGTGGTCGGATTGCTGGAAATGGGGTTGTCAAAGGCTGATACTGCTAGGCGTCTTAATGTGTCTCGCAGTGTGGTCCACCGTCTCTGGAATCAACATTTATCCGAAGCATCTGTGTCCAGAAGACATACTTCAGGCCGATCACGAGCTACAACAGCTGCAGGAGACTATTTTATCGCTTTTTCGTCCCGAAGGAAAAGATATAGCAACAGGGATAAAAATATCCGCTAGCAGGGTGCGAAGGCGTCTTCACAATTCAGGTCTCTATGCAAGGAGACCAGTTGTGTGTGCATTCCTCAACAGACGACAAAGAAGGACCCGCTTATCTTGGACAAGAGAACTCATTTCCTGGACCAGACAGCGATGAGCTTCTGTACTCTTTACAGACGAGTCCAGATTCAGACTGGAAAGCGATTCAGGTTGTTTGCTCATCTGGAGGGAACGAAGCATCAGATATCATCAATTCAACACTGTTGAAAGACACAGTTACCGAGGTGGTGGAATAATGGTTTGGACAGTGATCTCACTCGGTGGTCACACTGATCTACATGTGTTCCAGGGAAGAACTCTGTCTGGTGTGAGATATCGGGATGAGATCCTTGATCCCTATGGCGCCCGTATCCTGGGGCAATTGACAATGACTTCATTCTGATGAAAGATAATGCACGACCTCACCGAGCTATAATTGTTGAGAAATATCTTGATGGCCTTGGTTTGGAGCCAATGGATTAGTCAATTTGATCTCCAGAATTAAATCCGATAGAGTATCTTTGGGACTTGGTAGACAGGTTTGCTGCTTTAAGTCCTCCTCCAAGTTCTTTAGGAGAGCTGGTACAAAGCTTTCTCCGTGTCTTGTCTTCACTTCCCATTTCAGTAATCGACAACTTAATTGACAGCATTAAAATTAAATGCCGCCAATGCATTCAAACTAGGGGTGAGCATATCTCTTATTAAAACCGTTTTTGTTATGTTTCTATGACATTTTATCACATAAAACTGCTATTATTATTTTTTCAAGAATGGACTTTTCCAGCCAGATTGCATTTTTTTGTTGTATGTCATTTTTGAAGTTCTGTTATGTAAACTTCTATCTAGCAGTCAATACATAACTCTTTTGTGCTCCTGTCATCCAAATTTGGTGTTTCTACATTCATTCATTTGCAAATAAGACTCAAAAAACATCTGTTCCTTAACTTTTGGAGGCCTGAGTATTTTGTTCACTCAGAAGCACCTACTAAACTTCTAAAAAGACACTAATTTTTAAAGTGTTTTGGATTTTGATTTACAGAAGAACGTAAAGAATGTAGAAATTTGCAAGTATTGCTTCTACTAAATTTTTTAAAAAAATTAAGATCCAGTAAATACATATCACTCGCTGGCGATGAAGACTAAATGATTGTATGAACAATGTACTTTTACCCTTATAAAAATAACAGAACAGCTAAATTTACTTTTGAAAAGTGTAATAAACATATTGTATTTCCTAGTTTTCTTCCTTTTTCACACTTGCTTGCAAAGTTTACAGTAAAAATAAAATATAAACACCTTTAAGTATGAGATGCCCTGTGTGTGAAATTCCGTTCGTTTTCTTTTTTTCGCGCGAGAAATGCCAGGTTAATGTAATGTGCTAGCCGTTCCCATCCACTTCATTGGGTATTTTGTGATGCTATATGATTAAATATTGTTTTTTTAAGTTATTGATATAAAAATCCTTTATAATAAAAAGTGTTTTTTTAGAGGTATAGAACTTTAAATTGCAATAAAACAACGATGTATTATTCGATTGGCATGAATTTTTTTATTCGAAAGATAATCTTGTGGCATTACATCATAAATATGATTTCTGGCATATGACTTCCACGGCTGGCTCGAATGTAGTCCAATCTGGACGTCCAATTTTCGATGACTTTTTCTAACATTTGTGGCCGTATATCGGCAATAACACGGCGAATGTTGTCTTCCAAATGGTCGAGCGTTTGTGGCTCATCCGCATAGACCAATGACTTTACATAGCCCCACAGAAAATAGTCTAGCGGTGTTAAATCACAAGATCTTGGAGGCCAATTCACAGGTCCAAAACGTGAAATTAGGCGGACACCAAACGTGTCTTCCAATAAATCGATTGTGGCACGAGCTGTGTGACATGTTGCGCCGTCTTTTTGGAACCACAGCTCCTGGACATCATGATTGTTCAATTCAGGAATGAAAAAGTTAGTCATCATGGCTCTATACCGATCACCATTGACTGTAACGTTGTGGCCTTCATCGTTTTTGAAGAAGGATTACACCAGCCCATAAAGCGCACCAAACAGTCAGTTTTTCTGGATGTAATGGTGTTTAGATATACACTTGTGGATTAGCTTCACTCCAAATGCGGCAGTTTTGTTTGTCGACGTAGCTATTCAACCAGAAGTGCACTTCATCGCTAAACAAAAATCGCTTATGAAAATAGGGAACAACGGCTACCTCGTTTTGGGCCCATTCGACGAATCTATGCCTTGCTTGATGATCGTTTTGATGAATTGCCAAACCAAACTGAGAATAAATCCCTTGACAGCTGTTAAATCGGTCACCATCTTGGAAAGTAATGCCAACTTAAACTTCTATACCTGAAAAAAAACACTCTTTATTAAGCTTCTGTTAACATTAAAAGTATTTTTATAGACCTCGTCTCTTGATTTAAAGAAGGTCAGAATTTGTATTTTCTGAAACGGAAACATATTTATCTTTAACATTTCCGTAACACCTCCCTATCGGCCCACGGAGTTGATTTCTGCAGATCATGTTTACTTCTCGACAACAGAAACACGGTGACCAATTTCAAGCATGTTGTTTTTATCTATAAAACCATTCATTTAATTTAGCTTACATAAAAAAAAATATTTGAAAATATTAATTCCTCGTTCTATTTAAAACAAAACGGAAAAAATTCATAAGTCACTTAGAGTAAGTAAATAAAACTGACAAAAAGATTAAATACCAGAAATTTTCAGACACTTATGGATATGTAAGAAATGATGATAAATCCATATTTAGTAACTATTTTTCTTTTTGTCAGTTTTTTTATTAATCTAAAAAGACCCATCAAGTTTGGAGGATAATTTTTTTAATTCTCATTTTTATAGATTGCATATTTAATTAAAAACAGTTCGATATAATTAATTTAAATAATAAAGAGAAAACATCAGGGTTTGTCTTGCCAATATGTCTAAGAAATATTGGCTGAGCATTTTTTAATTAAACAGAGAGAGATTATGGAAATCGACAATCAATATTTATAAGTCAAATCAATTAAGATGGAAATGTGATATCGATATTTTCTACTTTAATTAAATAATTGAAGTGTGAAGTATAATTTGATTTAATCACTGTTAAATGAATCAGTAAAGATTACTTGAGAATTAAATAAAAGATATTTTATTCAATTAAAAATGAGTATTTCTTTTGTTAAAGACACTTAAATATATGAACGAATGGTATTGAAGGATTAAAAACAAAGTACCGTAAAATCGGGCGTATAACGTGCACTTTTTAACACAAAAAATAAGATTGAAACTTAAAGATGCGTGTTATACGCCGGGTATAAAAGCGATAACTTTAAAAATAACAAAAGAAATGAGCATATTTTTTTTTACTTCAACGTGTATCGAAATACTGTTTATTTTAAAGAGATGATTTGTCTTATGAATCTAAAGAGTTGTAGTTGTAGAAGAAAACTATTTTTTTCAAAAGTCTGGGTTAATACCTCGAATAAATAACTTCAAAATATAAGAGCAATGTATGCTAATATTTCAGATTTCTTCGTAAAAAAGGGGGATTCGCGTTATACAGTGAATATATCTAAAAATTAAAAAAAATAAAATCACAGTGCGCGTTATACGTATATTATTTCAAAGTTTAATATCTGTTTTCTTATCTGTAACATATAAGATAACAGGAAAATTAGTAAATTTTAGAAACAATGAGATAGGGAGGAAAAGAAAAGTAGGTGATGGAGAAAGGTGGATGAGAGGAAATGCTCTTCTACCGTAAAATCATGAATTACATGAAAATGTTATTTTTAAAATGATTAACATTTTTTTTTTCAAAAATATTTTTAAATTCATAATTTGAATAAAACCCGAACTTAAATTGTACTTATTGTTTTCAATTGTGGTCAAGAATTTCAACATTTTAAACAATCCATTATTTTTTTAAAAAAATATCTTGACATTTATTTTTTTAATAAAACTCCCACGGTTAGATTTAATTTTCTTATTATGTAAAATTATGATTTTTAAAACACATTTAATTCCAGTTGTTAATATTCATTTCAGTTAAAGAAGAAATGAATTTGTTTTGTATAAAACATAAACAAAAATATTTGTCTCCCATTTCTCTAAAGGTTAGTTCTAATATTTTTAATATTACGCATGCATAAACTTAATGAAAAATAATAATGTAATCATTTTGCAATACTAACAAGATTTCAAATTTAAGTCAAAGAATCGTACAGTTAAAGTACTTATTTTGAATTGTGGAAGCTTTTCTTTGCATAGTAAAAGTAACATTTTAAAAATTGCCAAGTATGTCATCAACCGGATTATTGTTTGCCTAAATTGCCCGAATACGATTAGAGTGAAATAATGAAATTAAAAAGACAACACAACTAAAATGAAAATTCTAATTAACATTGTGAGATAAATATCTTTATTTCTTATTTTATGAAAGAGATATCCTTGAAAGAATAAGTTTGACTATCTGTTTTCGTTTCTGAAAAATCTTGTTGAATTTAGAATAATATTTTTCTATAATCTAATCTTCCTACATTTTTTCACAATAAAAAAAAGATTATTATGAACAGTATTGTCAACAACAATAACGATAAAGAATAATCCTTTGTGACAATAATATGCTAGAAAATATTTTATTAAAAAAAATTCTTTAAATATTTATACAACGAGATTATTTAAGATTATATATTCTAATTTTGATTCAAGCAGTACATGATTATTTTTGACACGTTTCTTGATTCTAATAATATTTTACTGCGGGGATATTTGAAAACATTTCCCTATAAGATTAAGCTTTCTCAAAGAAGTTAATTTTCTTTCTAAAGATGAAGATTACTTAATGCATAAGGGTATTGAATAAATCTCCATAAAAGAAGGAAATAAGTAAAAAGAAATAATATTAAAAAAAGTTTTAACAAAGGTTTTTCAAATAATTTTAACAGTAAAAAAAAATACTTGACTTAAATGAAATAAGTATGGTTTCTATATATTCTATATGTGATATAAATTTTTAACAAATATTTATACCTATACAACATATTAATTGTTCTTATGAGACATTCATCAATCAACACAACGATTTATAATTTATTAATTGATATTAAGTTATATACTGCTAATGACTCATTATTTATTTATTTGTGTGATAATGATTCATATACTGATAATGAGTCATATACTGATAAGGACTCATTGTTTAATTATTGATAATGAGTCATATACTGATAAGGACTCAGTCATATATTGATAAGGAGTCATTGTTTAATAATTGATAATGAGTTTCATATATTGATAATGAGTCATATACTGATAAGGACTCATTGTTTAATTATTGATAATGAGTCATATACTGATAATGACTTTTTAATTAACTTATTTGTTGATGAAGAGTCATATATAAGTTATTTACTGTTAATGAGAGGATAATTAATTCGTTTTTCTGGTATTTCGTTTGATTTATTTTGCTCTTCGCTTCATCTTTCACAATTATTTTCCAGTAGTTTATGTAAATAGATTGAGAAATTAGGTCACACATTTGTGTGAGTGTGTGACTTCTAACTTTTCTGTATAAAATTATCTCCAACTTATATTTGGAAGAAGAGGTAGTCAGAATTTACAGAAAGAGAGTAAGTTAGTGAATATTAACGTCCCACTACTCGAGAGGACCACTACCGTTACTTTTAGTAACGGACCTCATAATTTTGAGCCATGATCAAGTGACGAGGACGCCACTTGAGCTGGCACCTTCTCTCTTAAAGTCTACATCCACTAATGGGAGTAAGTTTGAGCATTGAAATATTAAACGTGCATCGGCCGTTTGTGCACAGTGGGTTTTCAGCGATACTAGGCTCGAACTCACACCATGGATGGGGATGACAAATCACCATAGAACACTCGATCGAAGCCAATTTATTAGTCGGTGAAAATAACTTTAACAATAGCGGTTTGAAGGGCGATGAACCAAACAAATGGAATGGCCGAATGAATGCAATGATTCACATATGCTGCCCCAATTCCTCAATAGGGATAAATACTTTGTTTTCCTATTGCAATACCACCCAAAGATGTAGGGAGTACTAGTCACTTCACTCCTGAACGTGTGCTTTATGTATGATGGTGCACCAGCACATTTTTAGATTGCGGGGTGTAACTTTCTCCATGCTACATATCCCTGATGGTGGATTGAATGTGATGAATATGCTGCTGAGCCCCCACGCTTCCTGAGCCACAAGTCCTTGGATTTCTTCTTTTGGGGACACGTGAAATCCCTTTTGTATGAGACGCCAGAGGCAGATCTCACGTCATGGTATCTCGTCGCTTCATCTTACATCGCTAGCACACCGGTTTTGTTTGAACACGTCCAACAATCCTTCGTCCGTCAATGTAGGCCAGCAATACTCAACCAGCGGCCTACCGAGCCTTTTTAAGTTGCCCGGTCAGTGCTCTCATTGCTCTGAAAAATTAAGATATTTAAAAACTATACATTAAAAATAGGAATCAAGAAAACAAATATATAAATTTTACTTTTTGCTGTCGATGTCGTACGAGTGCGAATTGATACCTTTTCTATTTGTAATGGTTATGGTTAGTGATAACAGACAACAGTGGAGTAGTAAGATTTTTAAGAGTGGTACTACTTTTTAACTATCTTTCATATCTTGCAAGTGAAAAATAGTCGAAGAAATATACCATTTCAGGACGATCGGGTGGGTGACTATTTTGTAGTTAAAAACAGTCATGGATCGGTAGTAGTTTGATTTGTCACAAAAGTGCTGTATTTAAAATATACCAATAAATAGAACTCATTCAATGACACTTTTCCTCGAAAATCTCTTTCAAGACGTAATAAATAGACTTTCTTGAATGATCTTTACAGGAGCAACAAAGTGTTTTGTCAGTGGTAATGTCCCGGTGGTAAAAAAGACTTCTTATAAAGTTTGTTGTATTATTGGTAATCATAAGTAACCGTTTACTGAGGTGCAAAAATTGTGAATGAGGATTTCTTAAATGCTTTTAAGTCAGTGTTAGTGAGAAATATAAAAAAATAGTAATTAAAAAAGCAAAAGAGGGGTTATATATATAAAATATTTTGATCAATTTTCCACAGTTTAAACGCCTTCCCTTCTTTATCCTCAAGATGCGGCCAGCGTGAAATTGCTAACATGTGTTTGTAGCCCACGTGCACTAGCTGGCCGGCCCATTAAAAGAAAAGGTTGAATACCCCTGATGTAGACTGTATTATGACCTACGTGTACACAACTTCGAATAATTCCTGTGACGATGACTTGTCGTTGCATTTCTGACATCGAGCCGTTACGTATTCTCCGTTGTTCGCATTGTAACCATACTTTACGTTTAATAAATGTATTAATGTCCTCTTGTTGTCCCTTTTTTTCCACTAGACATCACACTCATCATAACTGTTTTTTTTTTAATTTCTCCGACTAAACTTGGTTTGCTACCCCATGTTCTGCGGTGATTTGTTGTCCTCATGCTGCTTCCAATTTCCCTTCTGAATTTGCCAATCGAATTCGAAAACGTTCTGTATAATAAACGACAATAAAATATTAAAAATGAAATCCACTGAAACTAAATGATCAATAATTACAATTAAATAATTTGTTAGGAAGGACAATACGATGAAATTAATTTCTTTATAAATATAACTAATTTTCTATTCACATTATCTGGTATTTGTTATTTGTATCTTTTACTTTTGTTTCATTATTATGAATTTGAACAATACGACTTCTGTTCCATTTGTCTTGGTTAATGTTCCTTTAATTATAATAAAATTGACTTGAATTCTATTGTATTAGTAAACATTTAATTATTATATTAATATTAATGATTCATATTTATGGTTTGACTTAGATGACCGGATAATATAATTATTATTTATAATATACGACCTACTGATGCCAAGAGAATATTCTATAGTTGTTTTTTTAAATTTTGTTTATTTTATATATATATCATGCGTTAACTTATAAAAATAGAATTTTACTAAATTTAACTTCATCAGAATCCCCTTCATCACTTTATGATTATTTTTGATAGAGTATTTGAATAAAACTTCTGATAACATTTGCCCCATTCATATGTGCCTTGTTCGTTTTAAGTGGTAACGAATAAAAATTATTATAAATCCTACGATGTGTTGATGTTAAAAACCAAATCAAGACCAAAAAATGTAATTTATACACTTAACTTTATATAACTTTTCCTTCTGTTAATCATTTAAATTCCTTAAAAAAAACCTTGTTCTTATTAACAAATTCCATTACACACAATTCCATAAAAATACGTAGCAAACTACCATCGCATGGTAGGAAACTATTTGCTGAACAAACATTTCCCTCATAAACGCCAACTTATTCTTTTAAGGACATGAGCACCGATGAGGAAAAAGGATATATGGAAGGAAATGAGTGGCTCTCCAGCATTTTTACAGTTGCTTTATGGCTGCAATATACCAATATTTCCCCTGACCTTTAAGCCAAAGGATATTTAGGGCAAAGAACCAAAATGAAAGTAGGATAGTGACTTTCAGAAAGCGCAACAAAATGGCGTATTGAATCTATTCTATTTGGGATAGTACTGGTTAGTAATTTAAGAAATACAATACAAGTAGGACATTTTTATAGTAAAAATATCCAATTTGACGCAATGTTATACTTCAGTCATAATTTAAATAAAAATATTCATAAGAAATTACTTTTTGGTGAGCAAAGAATTTTTCAATTAAAAATAAGCTTATATGACTTTAAAAAATAATTAGATTTTGTGTGTTCCTGAAATTAAAAATAATCTCCAAACTTCTGTTCTCTCTCTCTCTCTCTCTCGTCACTCCTTTTTCTCCCTTCCTTTTTTCTGTTGCATTTTAAGTGCTCTAACCAACAAAAAAAGAAATTTCGGCTCCAATAAAATTTGAAAGTGATTAAAGAGTTTAGATATTTAAAAAAAACGTATAGATTTTGTAATGTTTTAATTGACATTATTTTTAATATAAAATGATAGTTGATAGCATTTATACAAATAAATATTTCTCACAGAAATGAAATATTTGTGTTCCATTGTGATTGTAATTTATTTCATCTAAATAAAGTGTTTAAAGGAGAAGAATAAGTATTAAAAACTTATAAATAATATCTGAACTTATTTCCTTAACTTAATTTTTTTTAGTTTTTGTTAATTTACTACTTTTCGAATGTTTAATTTGTTACCCTTTTTTATATATTCACTGCTCTTTTTCCTGAATTCTCTATATTTTGAAACAAGTTACTCAAAAATATTTTTTAAATGAATTTTATCTTTTTATTTCATGTAATAGATAGTATTTTAGTCTTTTTTGGAACATATCATAGATGTTTTAAAGTAGCAGAAGATATAAAAAATCCTCTCTAAGAAATTAGTTCAAAAAGTGATATTTCTCGACCTATGAAACGTTCTCACTGAATCGCCATAATCAGCAATACAAAATAAATTTTATATAATAAAACTAGCTTAAACTAAATCATAATTTTTTTTGTTTACATACGTGTCTATTTTTAACAAAAATGTTTGAATTATATTATATATACATAATTTTTGTTTTAAAAGTTTTCAGAGCACATTTCTCCATTTCTTATAGGCTGTTAGCTTCAGTTAAAATCTTTTTTTCACATTTCTAATGAGGCTGCGGATTGGTGTTTTACCATAGTAAACCTAGTACGTTCTCCAAGATTCTGGTATCTCTTTTATGTGCACGTTAAATAGTTCGCAGCTCAAACTTCCTTCCATTGGTGTGGTGTGGAAGTTAGAAGAGAGGAGTGCCTACTCAATTGTCGTCTTTGTCACTTGATCATAGTTCAAAATGACGAGTCCAGTCCCCAAAAGCCCTCGAATAGCTGAATATAATGCGACTTTAATATTCACTCTACTGTGACCAAAACGGTAGTATTGCATTTCAATGCTTGCGCTCACGTATCTCTTATTGATTGTCAGTCCAAGACAGCAGAATTGCATTGCTTTACACGTGTTAGTAAGTGTTCAAATATGTAAGACGATTACTGATCCCCCTTCAACAGTGAAGTATGTTTTATAATATGTGAACTTGTAGAGAATGATGGTGAAAATGTAAGGAGTGATGAAGTTGTAAGAAATTGTGTTAGATATTTCAGTGATGAGATCACAAATCATGAAGTGGGATGCCTTAAGTTGCCAATGATGGTTTGGCTCAGAAAGTGAATCAGAATATTCTTGAAAACACATACTAAGATTATTTGTAAATTAGTCTCCACAAATTTCAAAATCTATTTACTTGCGACATCATTTTTTTAATATGGTATAGACAAGATGGCTTCCTGATATGTAAAATGTCTAAACAAATGTGGTATAAAAAGAGAATACTAGTTTTTGACATGCTCTTTCATTTAAAAATAAATTTTGTTTTGAGAAATGATTTTTTATGTGAGTTTTTCGAAATGGTACCCACACACACTTATATATGTATATGTATGTATATATGTATGTATCTATGAGTGAGGGTTCACACCTAACCTTGGGTTGGAAATGATGATAAAGGCATAAATGCCATAGAAACACATTTTAATTAGTTAAAAAATGTGACGTCACAACACAAATGCTACAATACAATTAATAGAAAGGAGGGTGGTGGCTGCCTTTACATCAGCTGGCGAAACATGCCCGTCTCTCCAACATGTTAAACGCTCAGTTTTACATCCAACATGTCTACCGGAATCACAGTCACAGTTAATAAAAGTGGTTTCAGTTAGGAGTTGATGCTACGCCAACTAGCATAGATGGATATTACATATATGCATATATACATATTTATATACATATATATATATATATATATATATATATATATATATATAAAGAAATATGTATTATATATCAAAAATAAGAAATAATAGATAAAGAACATAACAAGAAATAGCATAATAAAAATATAAAACCTGAACATGAAGAACAAAATTATAGAGAAATAAAAAAAGAAACTACAAAAAAGAAGAACCTAGCGAGTCAGAAAGCAATTTCGGACTTAGGACCGAATAAGTGGGGTTAAACTAGTTTGAAGGCGCCAACCTTCCCCCTTTGCAACTCGGTAGGAAAACCAAATAAAATAAAATAAACAAAACTTCAGAGTTTGGATAACTCAGAGAGTATGAAAAAACCACTCATTACTATTATGTAACAAACTCTCCCAAACTCTTTATGCAGAAAAATCACAAAATAATTACGTAAGAAAAGTAGAAAAATGGTAAAACAATTACATAAGAAAAGTATCTTTCAAGTAATAATTTAACAACATTTCTTTATTCACAAAGCTTTTACGAGGAGAATCAAGCGTCTTGACATTAATGAAAATCGATTATTCACCAAGTTAAAAATTCGAAAATGCATAAACGCATCTTTTGAGCTGACTTTTAAACCAGCCAGCAAAGACAGGTATGAAAAAGACGACAATCAAATACGGTAGAATTTGAATTGGTTGATTGTCAAAAATGTAAATTTGCTAGGCTCTAATTTGGTTGGTTGTCAACAATGTGTAAGATGTTCAAGATGTGTGTGGAAAAAATGTAAACTGTGATATGAGTGTTATGATATAATCTTCACAGCAAGACCACTAACATGCTGACTTTGAAATCCTATTGTTGTGTGGTGGTTTTGGAATTCGAAGTAGCAAGATGGTTAATGTATTTGTGATGAATATAAGTTCTTAAGAAATTAGAAGGGTAGTCATGATCTAAACAACATTGAAAAAATTGTTTTATATTATTGTATTTATCTGATTCGTGGGTAGTTATCATTTCTAAATAAAAAATTCAAAATGATATTTCTGTAAATTGATATATGCAAATTACTATTCCATACGAGAATTTTAATTATATGGAACTTAAACGAATCTCTTTTGTCAAAAATGTTACTAACTACATTATTGTTAATAAGATGCAAGTCTAAATTCAAGAATTCCGCCATATTAGAGTTGAAGTTAGTTTTAAAAAGTTGAGATAATCAGGGTAGAACGTAATACTTGGTTTGTATTCACTATTTTTACCAAAAATTATTATATCATCTATATAACGATAAATTAAGTAAGAATCATTTACAACGTGATCTATTTCAAAAAAATGTAAATATAGGTTCGCTAAATAATTACTAGCTGGACTACCCTGAGGTAATCCTTTGATCTGTTTATAAAGATTCTGATCAAATGCAATGAAATTTTCTTTTAATACGAGGTTAACAAGAATATCAAATTTATCTTTTTTCATTGAAGTATATAATTCATATTTATCATAAATTAACTGTAGAACCTTAATCATATCGTCAATATCTATAGAATTAAAAAGGTCCTCGAAATCAAAGCGATGCATGGAAAAAATTAACATATCCTTAGTAACTCTTCCAATCTCTAAGCTATTTTTAATTATTGCCGTGTTTTGTAAATTATCAATTAGATTTTGAAGAGATTGTAAGATCTTCCCAGACCTCGTTATATATGTATTGTATACATTAGTGATACTACGGAATTTTATAGGGCTTTTATGAAATTTTGGTGTTAAAAAAAATACTTGGATATTTAATATTATTTAGATGTGAATATTCAGTCTTTTGTTTAAAGCTAAAAGACGATTATCATCTTCTCTTTTAATGTGAATTGATTTTTGAAAGGAATTATTATTTAAAATGTGGTTACATAATAATTAACTGTAAAAGTATTTACAAATTATGGCATAATTAGCAGAGACCTTATCAACATATGTAATCACGAAGTCATTTTGGATATTTTCTATTGATGATTTAAGATCTTTATATATAATTTCATTTTCACAACAGTGAAATCTAATTCCCGAATTTCTGTTGCTACATAAGATCTAAATTGATTGAATGCTTCAATCGGCATTCCGTATTTAATTGCAATTTTAAGGTAGAATTTATCTAAATCTTTTATGATTTGTTTCATAACGTTAGATTTATTTTTTGTGATCAACAGTCTAAAACCGGTACCTTTTTCCATATATATATATATATATATATATATATATATATATATAAAAGAAATATATATTATATATCAAAAACAAGAAATAATAGATAAAGAACATAACAAGAAATAGCGTAATAAAAATATAAAAGCTGAACATGAAGAACAAAATTATAGAGAAATAAAAAAAACTACAAAAAAGAAGAACCTAGCGAGTGAGAAAGCAATTTCGGACTTAGGACCGAATAAGTGGTGTTAAACTAGTTTGAAGGCGCCAACCTTCCCCCTTTGCAACTCGGTAGGAAAACCAAATAAAAAAAATAAACAAAACTTCAGAGTATGGATAACTCAGAGAGCATGATAAAACCACTCACTACTATTATGTAACAAACTCTTAATGCAGAAAAATCACAAAATAATTACGTAAGAAAAGTAGAAAAATGCTAAAACAATTACATAAGAAAAGTATCTTTCAAAAAATAATTTAACAAAATTTATTTACTCACAAAGCTTTTACGAAGAGAATCAAGCGTCTTGCCATTAATGAAAATCAATTATTCACCAAGTTAAAAAATTCGAAAATAGATAAACACATCTATTGAGCTGACTATTGATGGGGGGCCGCCTTTCCAAAGGATTACAACAGTAATTTGTATACAGACCCTGTTGTTGTTTACAAGCAGAGGAATTTCTGGGAGTGCCTCTCACCCCACCGAAAAAGGGTGACGCATTTCCCACGCCTTGAAGAAGGCAATGTACCCATAAATACATCATGGTATGGGATGTTTTTTGGGAATTTCCCGCGTTTTGGGTGAGTTATGGACCGCGGGAAGATATCCCTCCGCTGACTTCAGACCAATCAGAAAAGCTGATTGTGTTTCGAGAAAGAATCCCCTCCAGAATACAGGGGTAAACCGCCGCGAAATATAAGCGCTTGCACGACGAATTTACTCACTCTCTGACACAAATTTTATCACCGATTTTGGTCTGACGACCCTTTGACAAATTGCCGAGGTTGGAGACTCCCGAGATGGCACACCATGAGTCAGATCCTAATTCAGTTAAGTGATAATGTATATCTTTAGTAATTAACGTAATTTAAATGTTTTGTAAAAAATTAAGTGTAATTTAAAGAAGGCTTTTTAATTTAGTGTCCGTTTTATTTGTCTTTAATGATTAATGTCTAAATTTAAGCTATAGTGTGACGCCAAATGTTAATTTAGAACCTGGGTACTAAAGAACGGATAATAAGAATAAATTAAATTAACTTAAGTTAACCGGGCGTTGCATTATAATGGTACCGTGACAGGATTTTAAATTTTTTTCTTTCTTTGCACCATCATCTGGTGCCAGTTGACCAGAATCTTAAAATTTTTTGGTCGTTAGAAAATTTTTTTACATCCTTTGAGTTAGAAATTTTTTTTTTACATTTTATTTTGTAAACGTTTCCTGATGGATCATCAGGACAAATTTTCATCTCGTGTGCTACTGTGTATTTTATGTATTGCTTGAATTTGATACTGTGAATTTTTTTTTCTTGCAGTTTTGTCAGAGAGTCCGAGGTGCAACGATGACGCAGGTACTTGTGCTTTTTACGGCTTTTTTTTCTCCTTCAATATTGATGTGAATTTTTTTTTCTATGCATGTATGTACGCGAGAGCCGATTAGCTAAAAGTTTCATTTAAATTTAAGAGTTCATGAATTTCGTTGCCTTGCACGAGTGCTTAAATTTTGTTTTAATTTAACGATTTTCGTTGTGAATTAGATTCGCTAGAAATTTTGGTCTTAACTAATAATTAACAAATATGCCACGTACACGACAATCAGACCCCCTTTGACGCAAACGGCGTTCGAGAAATTTAATCTAATTGATCTAATTCCAATGTACGACGGAGGTGAATCGTTAGCAGAATTCGCAGGTTCTTGGGAAAAATAAACGATGTTGCGAATTTAGGCAAGTGGTCAAACGATGAGAAAGTAACAATTCTAAAATTAAAATTAACGGGAATAGCTGGGAATTTTTTCTATCCGACCCAACACATAGTCAATTGACAGAATATAACGATATCGCAAGAATTCTTATTGGAAGATTCGAAAAAGCTGTACCTTTATCAACGCGTCTCCAATTATTTTCATCGTGTATCCAGGGTCCTTCGGAGAGCGTACAGGAATTTGCAGCACGCATCAATAAACTGGGAACACAGATTTTCCAGTCAGGAAATTCGGCTCAAAATACCGCGATGAGAAATGCGAATGACCAATTGTTGCAATCTCGGTTTAAAAATGAAATACGTCGGTTTGTTCTCTCCCGCGATCCTTTGAATTTAGAGGAATCAATCAATGCCGCATTGATGAAGAGCAGAACATGAAATTAAATCGTCTCATGTTCGTCTTTTCCGTGGTGCTGTCGGTGATAAATTTGTTTTTATGGACGACAACGCAACATGTCATCGAACACTCGCTGTTCAGGATTGTCTAGACAGAGAGGGTATTCAACGTCTCGTATGGCCAGCGCGTTCTCCAGATCTAAATCCCATTAAAAATGTGTGGGATGCTTTGGGGAGGCAAGTTGCTGGTCGAAACTATCCTCCGACAAACAAGAACACCCTCATCCGTGCACTCACAGAGGAATGGGTCAAATTGCCTCAACAGCTGCTGGATAATGTTGTGCAAAGTATGGTACGACGTGTGGAATGTTGCATCACACTCCACGGTGGACATATCCCGTACTGATACCTTTCTTTAAGGTGCCTGCTGACTTTTAGATGCATTGTTCCATTTCTCCGTACGCATATGAAATGAACAGTTTTTTTTCTTTCAGATGTTTCACAGCTTTTGTACTTTCCAGAACAATAAATATACTTTATTCTAATGTCTGAACAGTGTGGCAACTATATTTTATCCTACTAGGCCTCATGTCTCGCTTAATTTATGCTACATAGCAATTTGTGATCCGTCCTTAGCAATTGTCCAGCAGTGTAGTTATATAAGCATTTGCCTTTAGGCTTTTAACCTCTTGTGGAAATAAAAAAGCAATAGATATAAAAATGATTTGTTTTATATTTTCTTCTAGAATTCGAGATTAACTTAAAGTGTTATTTTTTATACACATATCGTTTCCTTAGATTACATGTCCTTCTATCATTCTATGTAAGGCTATTTTCTTTGAAAAGAAGGTAAAATTAAAAACACAAAACATTTCTATCTTCGGAAAATCTAAAATGCTAGAATCAATCTCTTAAGAAAATAGAGAGAGAGAGAAATCTAATATTCTTTTTACTTTTTTTCTTTAACTAAACATCTTAAACTATTATATCAGGGATTATATTTCTTCTAGTTATAGCTTTCAAAAAATCAGTTTTTTCCGGATGATTCAACTTTTTTTATGTATTTTTGAAATGTAACCAACTACATAGAAAACTTAATTGCAAAGAAAAATTAGGATGTTAATTTTATAGTACTCCAGAGATTTTAACTTATAACGATTTAAAAATTCACAGTGAGTAATTTCCTACATAATGCTTCATTTTATATTTATTTAAACGAAAGTTGAAATGTATTTAATCCTGAAAGGTATGCAAAATTAAAGATTATTCGCTTCACTCTAGAATTCTGTGTTTGACATTTTCTTAATTAACTTGAAGATTTAATTAATCTTCCTGTATATGTAAATAGATTCAAAAATTCCCTTGTTTAATGTAGTTTAATCCATTAGACTACATTAGAAGTATGTTGGGTTTATAAAAATTAAATCATAAGGCATAACTAGAATAGTCTTTGGAATGTGTTTTATATATCATTGGACATTGAAAGATATCACTCACAAACATATGTTATTCATTTTGTTAATATACCAAAAAAATATCTTTAATAGAAAAAAGTGGCACTATTCCACTTAATGAAGCGAAAATATATTAATCGGTGATTTCAAAATGGTAAGAGAAAACTAAACAATCGTTGAAAGTTTGGATATTTCCACATAGTGTGTGAATCGCAATACATACGAATTGTAAGCAAATTATCTTTCATCCAATAATTTGTTATCCTTACTCAGATTAGATATGTCTTCGATCATCTATTAAAAGTAGATCGCATTTCACTTGAAAACTACTGTAACACCTTAAGGTTTCCGACTACCTTAGGAACCATGATTTTCAAAAGCGCATAAATAGATAATTTTCAAGATATTTAGTGTCACTTAGATTGGAATATATGCATAAAATTGTTTTAAGGACATTTTGACAAAAATGTCTTTAAATACAATATTTTGGCAAAAAAATTAACTTAGAATAATCTTTTATTCCAAATGTTCTCCTTTTGTGAAAAATGCTTCTGTTAGAATAATATTTTGCCTGTATATAGCTCAAACCTCTCTACAGAGGCGCAACTAGAATTTTTGAAATATATAACTTAGAAGAGGGTTTATTCATATTTTACGACAACAGAGGGGATCAATTTTAAGAAAAAAACGCAAAAAAAAAATATTTCAATTGGTGGTAACTCTGAAAATAATGTGTTTTTTTCAAACATTCTAGTTGAGCCTCTGTAGAGAGGTCTGAGCTATATACAGGCAAAATATTATTATAATAGAAGCATTTTTCACAAAAGGAGATTTGGGAAAAGGATTATTCTAAGTTAATCTTTGCCATCAAATTATATTTAAATAAATTTTTTTGTCAAATTGTCCTTAAAACAATTTTATGCATGCATTCTATTCTGAGTGACACTAAATATTATGAAAATTATCCATTTACGTGCTTTTTTAAAATCACGGTTCCGTAGTCGGATACCTTAACTGGTTTCTCTAAACACTGTACATTGTACTAAAACCTGGCCACAACCGGTTGGCTTCTGCGCTGTACGGGCATTGATATTTTCGTCTTTCTATCCTTGATTTGCACACATTTTCAATTCCAATTGTGAGATTAATAGTGATAGTGTGTTTTATAAATGCAATTTTTGTGTGTGTGTGTCCATGGTACTAAAATAATTCTCACATCCGGGACTTTCTTTGTGATGAAGGCGGTAACTTTTCATTGAAGGCAGGAATTTAGATTCTGAAAACGATTCGATAAAGAACAGGAATTGCGGGCAATGGGCAATTTGTTGCAGAAGAAGAAAAGAAAATGAAAAGATAATCCAAAAAAGCCGATAATATTTCTGTCCCCCATTGCTATGAAAGACTTTTAGCAGAACACTAAACTTCAAATTGTGAGAGCATATATGTTTGCGCACACACAACTGTTGTTGCTAATGCCACCTGCCTGACGTAGTCGTATCGAGGTCACGGAATTCATCATGACAAGAGGCTAGATGTACGCATGTCGTTAGTCGTATCCTTCAGCACCATACAGGTGACAATACGATTTAGCTTGGCTCCACCCCAATTTTGTAGGAGAACATCCTGGGATCCAATTCTCATTCCCCTGTCACCACCCTCAATAAAGGACTTGCGGCTCGACGGCTGTTTAGAGTACCCTCATGCCGTGAAAGCACTATACATTTACAAACATCCGTGTTTTCTCCGGGATTCGAACCCATGCCTTAACAGTCAGCGTGGCTAACAACTATACCAGATGGGAAATACACACATACTTAAAATTCTCAATTTTTTGAAAAATAAGTGTTTAACACGAAACTTTTTCGTAAGTAAAAGGAAACTTATTTTAAGATATATATGAAATATTCTCCATAGCATGCAGATTACACTTATAAAAAACGAGCATTTAGGGTTTTTTTTCTTCCACAATTATAAAGTTAAAAAAAATATATGAAAACTATAAAATTGAAAATTAAAATATAATTATACCATTTTTGCGCATTGTGTTAAGTATTATGCTTAGTTATAGGCAATAGAAAAATATACTTTTTTTCTAACAGTTTGGGCAGAAGAATTGAACTCTAAGGAGGTTAATAGATATACGTCTTATTTTTATCCAAATTTGCATGTATCTTTTCAAAAAGCTAGTCTCAGAGAAATGACTGGACTAAAAGTGTAAAACAAATATTATACTCTAAGTTTCTTAAATTTGTTGAAAGTTTATGCATGACCATCTGAGCTAAAATGTCAAGAGTATCATAATCCTACAGCACTCAGAAATGAGATACATTAAATTGGTAACTGGCAGATTTGCTCAACCAGGAACGTGACTAGAGTGGCTCTAAAATTTGCATGGTTAAAATATGCGTAACCGTGTATTATTGAAACACGTGCTAGACTCATTTATAAACTTGTCAAAACTTATCAAACTCATTAAGCAAGACTTTTAAGAAAAAAAAAACGGACGGACCATTTAAAGAATCCATATAAATGGTTCAAGGAAAACACATATTAGGGGACAGTTTCAGTACAAAACTTTAAAATATTTAATATCATTTACTACTCTCAACGTCCCATGGTTAGTTTAGATTAAATTAGCATAACGGTAGATGTA
Organism: Trichonephila clavipes; assembly: GCA_019973935.1. NCBI lineage: Eukaryota > Metazoa > Arthropoda > Arachnida > Araneae > Nephilidae > Trichonephila > Trichonephila clavipes. The sequence continues at coordinate 117,569 of BMAU01003580.1, forward strand.
AAGGTTAATACAGATGATTATATTGAAATTATTGTCGTTTTAAAATTGAAAATATTTTGAATACGGATGCGGATGAAAATTATAGCTGAGTACATTTTAGAGAGTTTTTTTTTTCAACTGTTAGCGTTATTATTTCTTCGCTTATTTATACCTTTACATCTGTAACTATCGTTTACATTTTAGGATAAAAGTAATATAAAAGCATAATAGTTTTGTATGGAAGTTGTTCTTCACTTTCTGGTTTCTATAAATAGTACTTAAAATATTTATGTATATATATATATATATATATATATATATATATATATATATATATATATGTATACTAAAATGCAAGCTATACATGCATAAACAAGACAATAAATTTGAAGATGGTTTACATATTAAATAATTCATTATGTACATTAAAATTTGTATTAGGTAACAGATAAAAAAACGGTATTCATCTGCTAACTCTAAAATTTAACAACAGTTTCAGAATATTTGGGGTTATGTGATATACTATATTTTGATTTTATTATACACTGCTGGTAAGCATAAAGGCAACACAAAGAAACACAAGAGATAGCACAACAAAATTTATTTTTTAGATAACATGTTGACCAAGTATCAAATGATTAAATTTATAGACTTCTGGGAAGTGTGGTTCCTGCCAGAATCAGTAGCCAGAGTAGCCAGCATTGTTGGAGATCAGCGCTGCCACACGCCTCGGCATTGATTCAAAGAGACTTTGGATGTGTTCTTGGGCTACAGCAGGCGAAGTAGCTTCCGCACGTTGCCAAAGTTGATCGTATGTGGCAGCTGGGGGTGTAATCTGAATCAATCGTTGAACAACCATGGATTACATGTTTTCTATCAGCGAAAGATCCGGAGAGAGATCCGATCACCAATTCAATCTGGAGATTGATAAGGAACATTTGGACAATGCGTGACACGTGTGGTTGCGCATTATCCTGTTGAAACATGGCTGTGGCCAAGCCCTGAAGGTAAAGATGGACAACTGGCTCCAACACCTCAGAGATGTAGAGCTGGCTGTTTAAAGAACCGGTAATGCGTAATAGAGGAGTGAGAGAAAGATATCCAATACCACCCCATACCATAATACCCGGTGCAGGACCAGTGTGACGGTGCATAACGCAGCTGTTCAGCATCCTCTCTCCACAGTGTCTCCAGACTCGAATCCGACCATCGTGGTATTGCAGACAGATGCGCGACTCGTCACTCTCTTCATTCTATTCTGCCACCCACATCCTTCCTTCATCGCACCATTGGCAGCGGAGACGTTGTAGCTCTGCGTCAAGGGTAGACCAAGCAATGGACGTTTTGCGGACAGACCACTCTGCTGTAAACGGCGTCGAATGGTACGCGCGGGACACTGAATGATGCGTTACAGACTCAATGTGCTGTGCTACGGTTCGTGATGTGACTGAGGGATCCGTCAATGTCATGCGCACAATTTACCTGTCCTCACGTGAAGTGGTGCACTGAGAAGGATGCGATCGATCACGTCGGTCCGTCGTACCCTCATGCATCCAACGGTCACATTTCCGCATTACAGTTGTTTGGATTCGTCCAACATGACTACCGATTTCCCTGAAAGGTAATCCACAATCTCGGTAGGCCACTATCCTTCCTCTATTGAACTCGGATACTTGATCAAAAGTTGATCGCTGTTTTCTACGAGACATAACTGATAATTTTTTGAAAAAACCACAAGATAAACACAATTGCTGAATTTAAAATCTTTGAAATCTCCAAGACTTAAAAAGCGTTTTGAGGTGACGCTACAGGCACGCGTGATGTGTGACTGCGCTGAATTTCGAATCATTTGCATATTACACCTCCGCTAATACATGCTGTAAATTTCATGCTATTTGCATGCTTCCTTCAAAGTGTTGCATTTACGGTGGACAGTAGTGCATTTATCAATGTAAACATCTGTAATATTAATTATTTTCGGTATTAAGAATAACGATTAATTTTTTAAAAGGGTATTAATGAATCATGATGAAACATATTTCTGAAAAAAATATAGAATTTATTTACATGCTGTATGTGTGTGTGAATCACAACTATAATTTTAATATGAAATCTTTTAAATTTAATATGTTAGTTACATTTTAGAGTTCACTAAAGAGAAATGCTTAATTACATGGAAGAGCAATTAAATTCCTTGTGAGTTCCACCCTTGATAATTTAAAATTTCTTTTACTACAATGTACAATCAGATGATGAATTTTAATCTTCTACCAGAAAAATTAATAGAATATTTATTTTATATATTTTGAAGAACAAGTAGTATAATATCAACCTTTTGCATAGAAAAAAAATGTTGCTTAGCGTTAGTTTTTGCAGAACTCCTGGATTAAGACCATTTGAGTATCTGAATGTTTTTGCCTACAGTTTTCTGAGGATTGCATTTAAGCAAACAAATTTGCCTGTTGGAAGTCAGTTTCTCCTTAGAGGGTTTTTGAGATCGAGAGTTATTGGCAGGCTTAAAACTAGCCAGTCTCAAACAGAGCGACTTTATTAGCTATCTCCCGGATGTGAAATTAATTTCAAAGAAGTAGCACTGTCACCAGTGTGACGGGCACACGCGTCTTTTCATTAGCATGTCCTTTTGGGTTCTTTCGGACCAGAATGAATGACAACTCTTTACCAACCAACCCAAGAAGTAAAGAGTGAAGGAAAGATGCAAATTAGGAAGCTTTTAAATAACAGAAGTTTAGAGTAAGTGGGTTGGCATTTGGGGAATATTGTTATAGTTCATATTTCAAGTGTGAAGAGGTTTTGAGAAGTTAAGTGACAGCCAACAGAAGTTTCCTGTGACAGAGAGGCCTTAGGTCAAGTGCATATCATTGCACTCCAGTGAACCGCAACTTCAACTAGGATCAGATTCATCGCTACATCATTCGACATTAAGGTAGGAGTGACTATTTATAAAAATTCATATCTATGATAGCATTGGTATTACGCTTAGGCGAGTTAGTTATTGGTAGTGGTCTGAGTTACGTTATTTCGGTATTATATATTGTATGTTTAGCCACCGTAGATTCTTTCACATATCATATTATTATCTAATCAGTAAAAGGTTTAAGTTAAGATCTAAGTAAAGTCATTTTAAGATCATGGCAGCTTCTAGTTCTTCATTTATTCCTACACCTGTAGCTCACGCTTATACTCTAGGAGAAGGGCAACCGAAAAGGGCATCCTTACACCAGAAAGTCGGCAAAACACACAGGAAGTTTGCCAAATGGTCCCAGAATCGTGCTGTCAATAATACCCCCTGTTTAGAGGTAATTTTTAACATCAAATTTATAGATTCAAAATCTTTATGTTAGGATGATGTGGAAGTTTAGAGATTAATTTTCCAGTTCATGTATCTTTTCTGTCACTTGAGCATGATTGAAAAATACAAGTTTCATCATCAAAAAGCCACGTACTACTCTGTTCTTCAATTTTAAAGAGCATTCAATCAGTCAATAGACCTGGTAATGTCTTGCGAATGAATTACTACGACGAAAATAATTTAAAATTAAATGATAATTTTTAAATAATTGTTATCATGTTTAAAATCAAAACTATATAGTGATTTAAAATTTAAACTCACAGGTATTGTGACGTAAAAAATCAAGATATATTTTGTTATTTTCCTGAAAGGATTTTTTTGTTTTGTTATTTATCTATCTCTCTGATAAATCTCGGCAGAATGTTTCACTTTGCGCAGAAAAGGAAAGAAGAAAGTTCGCTCAGACGAGTGAAAACAAACTTAGTAGAAATAATTTGATCAGTGCCTCCACTGATTAGGTTAACCAAGTTATCAGATAAGACTAAGTACGTCAGTAGTTAAGGTGGCTCACTAACACTTTTCCAGATAAATTATTAAATTAACTTTTCCAGCATAATTTGCTCACCACTAGAGGATACAAAAACTAGATGAAAAATAAAATTTGAATTTAATTTGTAAAAATAAACAGGTGTGTTGTTATGATTATAAACTAGTGTTAGTTATTAAAGTTTGAAGATATCATTATTTATTAAAACTTCAAATGTAATAAGCTAACCAATAAAAATTAAAAGAATTTAAATGTAATGAATAGCTTAATTTTTAAGTTAAAATTAATAATTAATAAATAATGCATAAAAAATAGGTTTGATTTATATGATTTTCTATTAGCATCAGACTTTAAAGCTGAATTAGAAATTTATGGTTATTGACATAGTAATCGTGAAAAGGACGAAGGACGACACCTGACTTGGTACTCCACTCTCCAAACTCCCACATTCCATCATCTTCAGGACTTTTGAACCTAGTGTATTTACAGTGTATCTTATTTATTACTTTTTATTACTCACCAGGTCTTGTTTCAGGTCAGGTATTGAAAATAGATTTATAATTTAATAAACTTGCAACACACACAATAAAAAGTTTGTTTAGCTATAACAATTGCAAGAAACAAAAACGAGTGTGCTTTGGACCACACGACTGATGAAAAACTTCTTTAACTCCTGATATATATATATATATATATATATATATATATATATATATATATATATATATATATATGTCATGATTTTGAAGACAGAATCAGATTAAAGTTTTAAAAAGGAAGGTCTTTATTCGCTCGTTTCTACATCTGTTCTGATTGCGAGCAGGGATGAAAAAAGCACGCCATGGTGGGGGTTCCACGTGAATAACACGTGAAAAACATCTGGTGAATGTCGCTGCTTTAAAGATGGTGTTTGCAAGTTAATGCTGACATATGTTGACTATTAAATCTAACGACCTAGAATTAGACATGTTTATTGGCTCGGCCATATGTTCGGAAGAAGTAAATGGGTGAATAGTTTGATACTTGACGATGGGGACTGAGACAGATGAGTTAAGTGCTAGATAGGGAATTTAATTTTTAATCTAATTTAATTATCCTTACATATATATGGTGCCCGCTGCTATTTCCAAGCCACTCCAATTATTCTACTCCTCATGCTCACGAACGCACTGAGTGTTTTGGGAACCTGCCAGTGGTTAGACGCTCGACGTGGTGGGAGCCGACGCGATGAGAACGAGTTACGACGCCATTGTAGAAAGACGTAGGCATGGACGACAACGACGAATAGACGATGACGCCTCGTGTTTAAATAAGACGTTGACGGACATTATGATGATGAACTGTATAGTTATCCGTATTGTATATAGCTTGTAAATAGTTTCAAGTCATTAAATCTATATTTAATCATAAACGAAGTGCCATTCCTGACCAACGCCCCACAACTCAGAAGTGGGATCAACGATAAACGATGTACGTGATATCAACGATAAACTTAAGGAATAAAAGACGGATTACGAAGATTTTCCACCTGTAACTACAGCAACATTAAAGGTACGTGCATTCTTTTGAAAATTATTTTAAATTATATAAAACCTATCTGCATTGCATTAAAGAACTTTAAAACAGAAACAGTGAAATTACTCTACAAACTAATATATGATGATGAAGAATTCAATCGTAAAAGATTGCGTAATTTTTGTGGTTTTACTTTTTCAACAGACAGTGAGGAATTCTCTATTAAACTAAAAGATATTCAGAAGAAATTCTCGTATAATGAGAAAGTAACAATTTCAAACATACTTAATATTTCGATTGAAGGAAATAAATCTGAATTGTGTAAAAGTATTCTATCCTTATTGACAAATCTGAATGAGTTATTATTAATGGCGGCTAGTGGCGCCAACGAGTCTGACTCGGAAAACGAAACGAAAGATTCTTCAATGCAAGCTGATAGCATGGGAAAAAATTTTGATTTGGAAAAAAATGAAATGCATGTTGATAACGGAAGTCAAAATAAAATAATCTATGTCAATTCTAATGTTAATGGAATCTATTCGGATATCGAAAATACCATTTCTAAATTTAATGCAGAACCACATGAAAATATAAATAATTGGATTAAACATTTTGAAAATATCGCTGAACTATTTTGTCTATCAAACTTACAAAAATTCGTATTTGCAAAAATATCGTTAGGTGGAATTGCGAAATTATTTATTCAGACGGAATTACAATTAAATTCGTGGGAAAAATTAAAGCAGGCGCTGATTGACGAGTTCTCTTTGAAGATAAGTTCAGCTTTGCTGCATGAGCTATTACGCAATAGGAAAGTCAGAGATTGCGAAACCGCTTCGGAATACTTTTTAAAAATGAAAAAGTTATGCAATATATATATTCGGGGAAAATTGATGATTCCGCTTTGATGCATTACGTAATCAAAGGTATAAATGACAGGCAAGAAAACAAAATAATTCTGTATGAAAGTAAAAATTTAACTCAAATTAAAGAAAAACTTAAGATTTATGACGCAATAAAGAATGATTATGTCAAATGTAGAGGCAATTTCGATAAAATAAAACCAAGATATGATTTTAATAGATATAATTCTTGCGATAAAGTGAAAAAGTATAATGGAAAATGTAATTTTAGAAAGGATGTTGTTAATAAAAATAAAATGAGATATAATTATAATAGTGGGTATGAAAGTTATAAAAAGTAAGTTTGTTTTAATTGCGGTGATCCAAATCATATTTCTCGAAATTGTATGTATAAAAACGAAGGAATAAAATGTTTTCGATGTGAAGTTTTTGGACATAAAGCTTCGGAATGCCCAGACAATAATGAAACTAAATTAGACGTTGCTCATTTAATTATCAATAAAGAAGAAACATTAACTAAGGAAGTGTTAATTGATGAGGCTGAATATTAGATGCTTTAATAGATAGTGATAGTCGAGTGACCTTGATGCGAAAGTATGTTTATGATAAAATAAATCATGTTCAATTGTTTCCATTAAATACAACTTAAAGAGGATTTAGTAATAGTAAAGTTAGAAAGTTTGGTTATTTTAAAAATGATATTCAAATTGATGATCTTAAGTGTAATGTAGAAATATGTGTAGTAAATGATGATGCTATGTTATATGATGTTATAAATGGTATTACAATTAGAAATAAGCCTAAATGTACTAAAGAAGTTGCCAATTTATCTGTTCTACCAATCAATTTATCTCCTGATGATATTGAAATTAATATTGGACCGGACATTCCTCAAATTTACGGTTTAAAGAACAAAACGATAACTCCAAATAAAAAGCTTGTAAAGAAAGATGGTTTACATGTGAAATACGACCAAAGAAATGTGACCGTAAGCCCTGTTGTGAAAGTTCATGTTGAACTTCAACATTCATCTGATTTGCCCAAATTGGAAGACGATTTGAAACGTTTAGAAAAACCTGACCCTATAATTCAATGTGTTACTGAAGAGCCTGATGAGTATATTGTTTCTGATACCGAAGAGTTTGATTTTGAGAATTGCTTGAAAGACGTAAAAGAAGACAAGACTTGCATTCCTTTAAAGAAAACTGACCCAGTAGTAGTTGCTCCTGAAAGTGTGCCCAAAGAAGTCAAAAGACGTGCCCATAAGAAAAGATGCCCAAGAATTAAAGAAAACAAAGATTATTACTTCATTCCCAAGCGCAGACAGAAGATAGAAAATTCAGTTGCCTACTGTGACCATCGTGTATTGGTGAATCACACAAACGAAGAAAGAAAGAAGACGTGCCATTGAACACATGCCATACTGATCACCTTGGACCGCACAGGATAACCGAAATTGAAGAAGGAATCATGAAACAAACTGTCCGATTTGAGCAAGATCTTCAATAGTTTACGACAAAAGACGCAGAAGATACGACGGAAGACGCAGAAGACACGACGAAAGACGTAGAAACAAAACGAAAGACGTAAATAGAGCGAGAAAAAAGACGTAAAAGAAGCGAGACAAAAGACGTAAAAGAAGCAAGACGATAGACGAATAAACAAGAAAATAAGACGAGTAAGACGTAGAAAATAGAAAGAAAGAAGAAAGACGTGAACATTAATCCTTTTGAGAACTTTGTATTTACTTTTCAGATATCTTTTTCCAGCCCTCTTGTTGTTTTGGAGTTTTTTTGTATCTTTGCAGTGTCATCTGGAGGACCAGCCGATTCCAGGATGGCCGTGTGGTGCCGGCCGCTATTTCCAAGCCGCTCCAATTATTCTACTCCTCATGCTCACAAACGCAATGAGTGTTTTGGGAGCCTGTCAGTGGTTAGACGCTCGACGTGGCGGAAGCCGACGCAATGAGAACGAGTTACGACGCCATTGTAGAAAGACGTAGGCATGGATGACAACGACGAATAGACGATAACGCCTCGTGTTTAAATAAGACGTTGATGGACATTACGATGATGAACTGTATAGTTATCCGTATTGTGTATAGCATGTAAATAAGTACAAGTAATTAAATCTATATTTAATCATACACGAAGTTCCATTCCTGACCAGCGCCCCATATATATATATATATATATATATATATATATATATATATATATATATATATACATATATATACATATATATACATATACATATATATATATATATATGTATGTATGTATGTATGTATATGTATAATATATGCATATATATTCATATACATATATTAACTTTCTACTAACATTTAAATTTATTACTGGTTTTCCTCGATAAATTAATATTTTTGAATATATTTTTTAAATTTTTTATTCATTATATTTTCATTAACGGATACATCAATAATTACCGTGGTTGATTGTAAGACCGAGATAATAGGCTTATGGTATGCGAAAAGATTTACTTATGTTTTCGAATGAAAATTAGAAAAATAGCTTAAGAAAACTACATCGGTTTTTGTCCCATGCCTTGTGGTAGGCTCTTTTCAGTTATTATTCACTTAATTCATTTGTAGTTCTAAGTTATCTTGTAAAAAGTTTACCGAGAGTTGTCCATTAACGGACGCGAAATTAACAATGAAATCACTTGCTAAAATTAGTTGCAACGTATGATAGTTTTCCCCTAATTCTTCAAAGCGTACTCTACCGTAAATCATAAGTCGTTTATATAAAAAATTTATAATACTATTAACTGTGCTATTGAGCTAAATGTAAACAACTACCATTATGATGTTTGTTCTATCGTCCAAAACACAGAGAGCAGCACATATATCACCAATTGATGATTGACCAATATCGATTTCCCGAATATATCGTAATAAAACATCCATGTTCAAAGTTACTAATTCACAAAGTATGAATTTACAATTTTATTCATTTTAAACGTAGAATATTTAAGACTGTTTTCGGTAAAAGTACGAGAACTTTAACTAAACGCAAAGCACATTTTCAGGCACAAAAATGCCTCAATTTCCATGGAAATTTGCAATATCTTAGCTTATACCTTTGTTAACAATATAGTGTTTTTAAAAATTTCAAAATATTCCATGATTTCTTTTTGTTTTAACACGTAGAGGCGTAGCCTATTTAACATTACGATATAGGAAAAAAAAAACATGAAACACATTTTATATCAGAAAAAAAGAATCAACTTGGTTAAAAATGGGAAGTATGATAAACAATTTTTTTTTTGCTCTCTGAAGGACAGTGAAGCCAGAATATCAAATTAATTTTTCATTTCTCTTTTACCTTGAAAAATGATCCAAATTCGGGTACTATTCTTTAACATTAACCGAAAACAGCCTTAATGTAATGAACAAAATATTAATTTATATAATTGTTCAAAAACGAAATGAAATTACGAAATAATCAATAAATCACCGTTCGCTTAACGCTAGCAAACTCGCAAACGAACTACTGACTGAAATTTCTCTCTTCACTAACTTATATTTCCCTCTCAACTTAAGTTCAAACACAGTTTTCGTAACGCTCTCGTCACGCATTTACTAGCTTACTCCTCAAGTCAAGCGTACGTAAAGAAGTTCTACTTCAAAAAAAAAAAATTAGATATTTAATGGATTGACAGAAAATTTTTAAAAATTAGGCGATTCTAAATAGAGATAGTTAATGATTTTTATGATAATATTATATTTATTGTACCAGCCAGGTAAATCAAAATCTCTATTTTATTGACGGTCTTTATATATATCCATTCTACCCATTCAGTATAGCGGTCAGTGACGCTGACTGCTGTGCCGTAGTGCCTGGTTTCTAATCCCGGAGAAGTCATGGATGCTTGTAAATGTATAGTGCCTTTGCGGCATGCGGATACTTTAAATGACCATCAAGCCGCATGTCCTTTAGTGAGGTTGGTGGAAGAAGACTATAGACGGAAGGACTCTAACCACCCAGGTTTACTGTCCCCCAAACTTGGGATGTAACTGATCCAATGGCAGTACTTAGTATTATCGTAACATCTTTAGCTACCTTGGCGAAGCATTGGTAACTACTGTCAACATTTTGGTGATATTAAATAAAATTGCACAAATTCGATAAAAAGGAATACGTTAGCAAAAACACAGAAAATAAATAAATAATAATCAATGTAGTAGAAAAAGAACAAATAATGTTTTAGGCTTAGAACTTCGAAATTCTAGGAATAAACAAATCTTTCTGATGTTACAAACGGGATATGATTTCCTTTAAACCAATTACCAGATCGTATTCCTTTGTGTTGATTACATTTGGAAAGGCTACCTTTCTGAAGCATTTGTTTTACAAATTAAGCTTCATTGGATGGCAGTTGAAACACTTCACTTACTGAAGTAAAATACACTCTGTCGCAAAAAAATATATGCACCCAGAAGAAATTGAGCTACATTCACGAAATTTGGTATGCATGTAGTGTATATGAAAATAAACAAATGATTAAAAATTCAGAACAAAATATCATTTTATTAAGCGGTTACAGCTTGCAAAAGGTTAAAAATCAGTAAGTAGTAAAGCCATCTCTGGCAGCTATACAAGCCGAAATTCGGCGTGGCATCGATTCAATTAGATCACTTATGACCCCTGTGGAAGATCCTGCCATAGTCTTTGCATCTGCGCAGTTAATTCTCCTGTATCTCGGTACGGCTGCAGTTGCCTTCCCAGCGCGTCCCAGACATGCTCTATTGGCGAAAGATCTGGTGACCTGGCAGGCCATGGTAGGACGTCATATCCTTGAAGACATTGTTGGGAGAGTCGCGCAGTATGTGTACGAGCATTATCCTGTTGATAAATGGCACCTGGGCGACTTGATAGCGTGGGTAGCACAATCGGCGTTAAAATATCGTCCACGTATCTGCGAGCTGTCAAAGTGCCTTGAAGGACCACTAAAGATGATCGTGTGTCCCAAGAAATTGCTCCCCACACTGTCACACCTTGTGAAATTGATGTATGCCGCTCGACAATAAATGCCGGATCGGACCGCTGGCCGGTGCGCCTCCAGACACGTGTGTGGTGGTCATCAGCACTGAGACTGAATCGGGATTCATCACTGAAGATGACACGTCTCCAGTCTGTCACACTCCAAGTTGCCCGAGGTCGGCAAAAATCCAGTCGACACTGCCTATGATGTGGAGTCAGTGGTAAGCGTCTTAGCGGACGTCGGCTCCTCAAGCCAACTTCGGTCAGTCGTCTCCTTATGGTTTCTCTTGATGGCACTGGATGTCTGGAAGGAGGTAAGTGGCGTTTAATCGATGCTAGCGACGTTGTTGGTGCCGAAGTGGCCACTCTTCTGATTGCACGATCCTCGCGATCATTTGTGTTCCTGGGACGTCCTGACCCTCCGCGACGGTACACTCTACCTTCTGTGATCCACTGTTGCCAACACCGAGCAACTACCATATCGCTCCGACCGAGGTGGCGGCCGATACGTCTATTCGACCAACCTGCTTCTCTGAGACCTATTATACGGCCCCTATCAAAGTCCGTCAGCTGCTCGTACTGCCGCCGGTTACGTCTTAGAGGCATCCTAAGTCTCAATATCGTCTATCAAAGTCATCAGATTCGTTTGGATAGCCGTACGGCGCTCGTACTCATGCTTTTAAACTCTCCCAGTTGCGCAACTAATATGCGCATAGCACACTTAGCCTTGTCTCATTGGCTTCGAAATTTTAATCATTTGCATATCTCTTACCAGACTACATTCTTGCCGAGTTTCGTGATTGTAGCTTGATTTCTTCTGGGTGCATATATTTTTTTGCGACAGAGTGTATCATATTTCTGTAAGAAGGAAATACGACCTTTTCGAAATTCGGTAAAACCCAGAGAATCATTTTCATGTTGGAGCTCGCCATATCGATGCAATAATAACCTTAAAAAATGGCAAAAAACTTAAACAGTATTAAACAAAGAACATCGTCATGTTCACACCAAACGATAGAAATATGCTTCAAAAAGTATAATTAATTTTATATTATATTATTATTAAAGTGTTGTTGTTATATATAATTAGTACATTACATAATAATATTGATTATATAGAATTACATTTTCATTCTTTCTTTAACTAAGAATTTAACATATTTAAACTTTTTAGAGACCAAACGATTCGAAACAAGATTTACAAACGGTTAGGCTTATGAGATCGGCAAGTAGTGGAATGTTGCCAATTTGTTGCCAAGGTGTGCGATATGCGGGTCACCAACTTAGTGAGTTATTTTTCTAGTAGGCAGTTGTTGCGATGATACGTTAGTACCCAAATGACACCGAATGTTTAACTTGTTTCAACCCCGTATCCAATTCAGAGTCTGGCTCATTTTATAAGCCATAAGACTGTTTACTGCTATTGAATATTTTATAGTCGTAATATTCAACTACTTGTATGACAGGTAAATCTTTTCCAATTGCACCTTAGGTATATTGCATGTGTTCTTCGTCATATTCACACATATTTTGAAATGATTACTTTGTTTTTCAATTGGAACAAATTCAACTTGGATGTTCAAGGCCTCACAGATATTAAATACCATTAATCTGGGGACATTTGGAGTTTATTTTTCTTTCGGTGTTAGGAAGTTTAAAATTTGGAGATGCTTATTTCATATGAGAATCAGGTTTGTATCATGTTCCAATACCAAATAGTTTTTTAAAAAATTCGCTGATGGTAGCATAGACAGGAATCTGCATCAAATTGGGCAGATTTTCTTGCATTAGAATCGCAAGAATGAAGGTAAGAGAGTAAAAAATTGCCTTCAAAATCCGAGAAACGGCCATCTTTAAAATAACAACTATATAAAATATCGTGAGAAAAGTTCAAAATCACATTTCGCAAGATTCAATTCCTGAAATCACAATTCACTGCTAAATTAGATAGATTCTTTAAAATGAAAAACAGAATGGCAATTCCATATGTTCTTAAATATATTTTATACATAAACTGGCACTTTCTCTACATGTATTTCTAACATTACGTCTTTTAATTTAATTAGATATTTTAAACCATAATTAAAAAGAAGTTATTTAGCAATATATAGATTCCTTTAAAAAAACATTAATTGGGTTGAACTTTTTTCTAATTTTATTAATCAAACACTTTTTAATCAATAAAACTTCAAAAGTTGATGATTTAGTAAAAAATTGTTTTCCAAAAAGACTTTTTATATTTTTGTAAACAAAAAGTTGAAACTGTTTTTTTTATAAATTATATTTCATATGATTAATCTCCTTTGAATATCATTTAAAGTTAATGATAAAATGGAAAGTCTAGTTTAAAAACCTACCTAAATTGGATGCCATTACCACTATCATAGGCAAATATTCATTCAGAAGCATATAAGAAAGGACTAAAAAATCTACAATGGTATACACATTGCACCAAAAGTACATACAAATGACCTAAATAAAAACCGCTTTAATTGCAGTCGAAACTTAGTGATAATTTTAATTTTGCATCTAGAAAGTGTTAAAAATCAAGGAAATACCAGTCTTATGTGTATAATGTTTTTAATAACTTAAAACTGTTACAAATTCTCAAAAATTTATTCTTAATCAATAAAAATTTTAAGTACATCATTTTATTATTCATTTGCATTTCAGATCTACATTTTGATAAACTATAATTTTTACTCTATATCCATCAAACATTTGGTCTTCCATGTATCAAACCAACAATACATGATTTTATAATTAACCATGCTTAAAAAAGCATTAGAGCAGTTTGATAAAAAAAAGAAAAGAAAAAAATTCCTATCCTATCCGATGTTTATCCTATCCAAAAAAAAGTTCATCTTTCTCAATTATATGTTTATGGGTGCATAAAAAACATATCCATGATTCAGAAAAAAAAGAAACTTAAAAAAATGCAACCAAATGCCATATTTACCCTATAAAAAACACGTAACACCATTCATGGTTATTCTATTATGCCAGCATATCCAAAAAGAAAAAAGAAAAACTAAATGTCTTTATTCTTACAAGGAAGAAACTTTTTGGATGTTTTTCACCGAAAGCGACGAAGCAAAAATGTGTCGCACCTCTTCAAGAATGCTAAATACTCATTAGTATGGAGATGATAGTGAAGTGACAAGCGTAAGGCATAAAATTGCTCCGCCGACGGAAATATGTTTTTGCGGAAATAAGTTCCCCCTTCTTGTTCCCGCGATACCTACATTATATATAAACTACTGAATACATGATACACTTTCGCAGATGTGTTGAGACTTGAGAGTAATTTGTTTTCAAACTTATGAGGTTTGCATGTTTTTTTATTAGATTTGCTTATTTTGTTATACTGGTTTTATTATCAATGTTTTTTTATTGATCCGCTACGAAGTACTTTGGTAAAGGAATGCTTTAGCCATTTTTATTTTAATGGAAATATTTAGTATCTTGGTCTTGGATGCAAAGAGTTACATATTAAATTCATATGCACTACTTTTAATCATTATTATGCATGTGTTCTAAATTTAGCTGTGAGTTACAAAAAGACAGTGGGCTTCTTTATAATAAACAGTTTAGGAAGTATATTAGAAGCTGAAATTTGGTAATATATAATTTGATAAAACCAATGATGTAATGTCAAAACTTTGTCTAATTAATTCATTATTATGTAAAAAAAAACATAAATTGAATTTTACGGGGTGATAAATAAGATGAATTTTATTATGAGTTATAAGTATCACACAAACGTAACAAGTTGGAGTAAAAGAGTATTGGAGGAGAGAATTAATATAAGTATATAATAATTATATTTACAGTTGATTATATATAGTTACCAAACCGACAAATATGTAGAGTGTGTAGGTGGTACAGAAACGTCTTGAAATCTCATGGGAATGCAGTGTCGCAAATGCCGTAGTTGAGAGGAATGGTGCACAGAAGCAGAGACCACTAAGCTACCCCTATGGGCCGTGGGTAGCCTAGTGGTTAGAGCATCGGACTCTAGACTGGAAGGCCTGGGTTCGATGCCCGATAACACCAAATACCCTCCGAGTACACAAGGAGTACGTGCTCGTTAAATCAGTGGGTTCAAAGTCTTGTGAGCTGAGTCATGATCGCAGGGACTGGAGAATATTTCCCTCCCCTTCAGTTCCATGCAGAAATTGTGGAGGTGGAGATAGGTGGTATCACCATATTTTCAGGGGAATTTCACCGAGCTAAATCATACTGTCTCCTGTATGGTGCTAAAGGCCAACGACAGGCATACTTTTAGCCCCTTGTCACGATGAATTTCGTGAGCCTCGATCTGACTACGTTATACAGGTGGCATTAGAAACAACAACAGCAGAGAAAAAGAACAGAAACAGCAACACATTAATGGGACAGAAAACATTTTATTGAAAGGTTGTACCACAACAGGTACTCGACATTACGGTCAGAAGTCATCTGTTAGGCCTGACAACGGTGCAATGAATTTCTTTCGTACTGGAAAATTCCTAGCAAATCACATATAATCCCGGCAGCTACAGATATTCGAGCAATGAGACCTTCAACTGAAGGAACGGGAGTTTCGTACACAAAAAAGAACTAGATAACTAGTTACACAACCAGTCACACGTAACCTTCTGTGTGATGAGGAACACATAAGTTTAGGTAACGTTCATGGTACAACATCCTAGCGGGGTGTTCATTACAATCCGCTTCTCCAAACAATACCAACATATCGGTAACTTCCTTTGAATACGAGTGCATTCTACTACCTCGGGAAACTGATCACAAATGACGCATTCCAGCACTATTAGTGTTCACGAAATCTTCCGCTCAGCGTCTGTAGGAATCTTCCAGAACGCCAAGAATTACATGCAGCGTCGTTGTCAGTTGTCAGATAATTTTTATCCGTAATTTCAAACACCTGTTATTATACAGCCGTTTAATAAAATATTTTCTGTACCATTAATGTGTTGCTGTTTCTGTTCTTCTTACTGCTTTGCTCCACAGCTCGCAACTACAGAATTTGCGACCGTGCATTCCTATGTGATTCTGAGTCGTATTTGTAGCCACTTCACACCCTGTAGATTTGTCGATCTAGTAGTCTGTCTATATATTTAATGTAATTTGATACAAGTATTTATCAATTTTAATTTACTAAATTTAGCCGGATGGGTGGCGTAATTAGTCTGTCGATGACCTTCTGTACCTAAGGCTGCGGGTTTGACCCCAGCCCAAATCGGTGGATTTTCCTGATGCAGAAAATTGACAGCAACCTTGTCGTATGAAAAAGTTTCTTTGAGTGTCCGTTTGGCTTAGATGATCTCTGCAAAATTAAGTTCCTAAGTACAAATATCGCATCCGCGAAGCTCAGGTGCCTCCCTCTTGAGAAGAAACTGGGATTCAAAATTGGTATCGTCTAAATGATGCCGAACTAAAAAGCGATACCAGCTTCTGGGGAATGTGATAGGCTTGTAAGCGTAGAAATACCAAAGCGCAGCTCCATTACTAAAAAAGTAGTTACTAAGTTTTAACATTTTGCCAATGAAGTGAAAAATTTAGTAATGAAAAAACATAGAGAAAAATAATGAAGTAGCACAATTAAACTTTCAAGACCATAGAGCTTCTTTCATATTGAACTTTTTTCATTAAATAAACTTAAGCTTTGTATTCTTGCCCAGTGTTATTCGACATAATATCTCAGGAAAGAAAAACATATTTAAATTGATTTTTTTACTTCACAAACTATTAAAATTAACACTGAATACTTTTTTATTGTAATTTTTGTAATTTACTAGTTCTCTAAAATGCTTCTGGAATCCCTTTAAAAATCTAAACAAAGCTGATGAGTTAGAAAAGCGGTCATATTTATTTACAAGTAAAAGTTTTCGAAATGCATTTCTAAAAGAAGCTTTTTTTTAAAAAAAATTGTATTACAAGAAAAATTTGAAAACGAAAGGAGTTATACATATTAAGCAATCGTACGAGACTGTGTATACACATTTCATTTTAAAACTAAAATACCGGGTGGGCAAAAAGTCCTTAAAAACTTTAAAAATTCATAAAATCCGGAGAAATGAACGAAAAAAAAAACTGTTTGCGGGATCAGCATTAGTATATCATGGGATTTTTTTAAAGCTAGAAAAAAAATAATTCGAAAATCATCCGGTAGGTGGCGCTGATGTACGCAAATCAAAGAAACAATGCATAAATAATAAACAGAAAACTTTCACAACTTAATTACACCAGAATATGTTCCACATGACCACCACCACAGGGGAGAAGACATTCCAGACGAGTGACAAATCCAGCAACGGCAGAGTGCAACATGTCCGGATGTATGGAGGATACTTCTCTGCGGATCGCATCTTTCAGTTCCGACAGACTTGATGGACCGGATAGATACACGCGAGATTTCAAATATCCCCACAACCAGAAGTCTGCCGGTGTTAAATCTGGAGACCGAGGAGGCCATGGGTACCTGCAGTGCCTGCTAACGATTCTGTCTTCCCCGAACGTCTGTATCAGGAATGCCTTAACCGGGTTAGCAGTGTGACTGGTTGCTCCATCTTGCATGAACGTTACATTCGAAATCTGACCTCGTTGAATTAAACATGACACGACAGTCTCCCGCAGAAGCGTTAGATAACGCTGAGCATTTACCGTTTCCGTTATCCATCCATTTACTGCGCACTGGGTTTCAAAGAAGAAGGGTCCTATGATAAATGAACCCGTGAAACCACACCATGCTGTCACTTTTGGGGAATGCAATGGCTTCTGTGTATACTCACGTGGACTAGAGGTCGCCCAAATGCGACAGTTATGGTTATTAACGTCACCATGAAGCGAAAATGAGCTTCATCTGTCCACAAGATGTTAAAAACCCAGGTGGGATCCTGTTCCATTTTAGAGAAGGCCCACTTCGCAAATGCTTCCCTCTGTGCGGTATCTGCTGGCAAAAGTTCATGGCACGATTGCAATTTGTATGGGTACAGCTGGAGGATTCGACGAATAATATTGCGGACAGATCATGGTGGTAAGCCCAATCATCTGGCAGCTTCACGAGCACTGCTGGTCCCTGAAGCTGCTTCGGACGCAATCGCTTCCATTTCGACAGCAATGCAGGGTGCACGTGCTTCTTTCAAGCATGGTCGTCCGACTCGTGCTCGATCCTCCAACTTTCCAGTTTCCTCAAAACGTTTAACAAGCTTTAAGAGACCTGCAGGTGTTAAAGGGCCTTTTTCACTCTTCACAATATTTCTGAACTCGAAATTTACGCAAGGCAATGGTCGCTGATTCCTCGTTCATGTAAAATAACTTCACCAACAAAGCTTTATCCGGTGCATTGAGCATTCTTGTTCACATTCACTGTTTGCAATGGTGGAATGGATGTGGATTCATTGACAGCAAAGGTTTTTATAGCCGTCTAATTTGCATATTTCCACCACAGACGCTTGTAACAGCGCCACCTACCGGATGATTTTCGAATTATTTTTTTTCTAGCTTAAAAAAAATCCCATGACATACTAATGCTGATCCTGCAAACAGTTTTTTTTCGTTCATTTCTCCGGATTTTATGAATTTTTAAAGTTTTTACGGACTTTTTGCCCACCCGGTACTATATTTCAGTTCTTTAAAAAAAACTCATTCTATTGTTTTTAAAAATATTTTAAATATAATGAAAATCTCTGTAAAACATTCAAATAATATTTAATTAACTTAAATCTCAATTCGAATACTAAATATGATATGCATCAAAGGTGGTCAAATAAAATTTTTAAAATATTTGTTTTTTTTCAAAGGTAAAAGATGGTCATATATAACAATTGTTAGTGAAACCTATTCATATTTTTAGAATATAGAGATCAATTGTAATATTGGTACTTCTTCCAGTATACAATCTCTTGCAAATAAAGAAAAAGTAACACTTTTGAAAAATAAGAAATTTGCGCGACTGTGCAATAAATTCTTGTATTGCTTTTTTTCAGCCTATTCATGAAAAAGAGTTGTAATTGTTGGATGTATTTTTCAAAAATTAATACAAATATAATTTTTGAAAGTGTATTTCATTACAATTTTTAACATGATTAAAACTAAACCTTCCCAATTAGCTTTGTAATAGTGTAAATTATCGCTTTTTCCCTACACTAGAATCTGCAAGGAAAATTTACACTATAAATATTTTGTCCGTATGGCTTCGTTATGCATTGCTTTTTATGACTAACAACTATAGAGATTTACTTGCAACCAGAGTTTTCCAAATTTTCAATACTTGTGACCTAGTAGTCAAAAATAAATTTCACCCCCTCCATACATAATCAATGTTTTGAATTCAATAATACTATGCTTTTACGTATTTAAATACCAAGTCTACAATACTATTTGAAACTCTTAAGAGCCACTCGCGCATGTAAACGTCTCGCTCAGCCAAAGTGTTCAATACCCTGGACGTATATATACGTCTTTCCGAAGCACGAACTTTTCTGTGCACTGCCATCCATTAAATTATCGTGAATGTTTTGGAATGCATTAAACTGACTTTGATAGGGTTTGCGACGGATTTACTTATTTCAGAGCATTTGCTTATTTCTTCCCCTCCCCCAATACGTGACATACGTGCGAGTACGTGGAAAACACTGGCATTGCGGAGAGAATTGCGTGGTTTCAATCGGCGGTTAAAGGATAATTGTAAACCGTATTATTATCAAGGCGAGTGTTAATCTTTATACATAAATTTAGATATGACAAGCCCATAAGAGAGGTCACTGGTAATTATAAAAAACTTGCTCTTAACTTACTACTGTTAAATTAATTATGAAATATATTGCGTAGTACTAATGCATTTATAAGTGTATTACATCATTGTAAATATATATATATATATATATATATATATATATATATATTATATCGCAATGTGTTTTATATGTCTACTTTCAGTAAATTAATATTTTTTTTTAAATTATATTTTTATCCGACTATTCAATATGCTTTCACCCCCTCGTAGAGTTATTACGCCCCCCCTAAGAAAGGCACACCTTCATTTTGAGAAACAATGACTTTCAATTAATTCTACGACGATTAATTGATTCTAATTCCAAGTAATTGCTTATGGGATCTAAATTGGAGAAGGAATTTATTCGAGATGTGGGCGTAAACGGATCTCCTGGGTGTTACTAGCATGAACTTTGACATTGACATGCAATAATTTCTAGAAGACAGAAATGATGCGCTTGTATTATCCCTCAAGCAAACAGAAAGGTGGATTTTTAAATAAGGATAAAAATAAATATCGACATATTTTGATGCTGGTCATGATTTCATCTAAAATTACATCTAAAAATATGTGAGATGCTATAAGAAAGGAAATTGCTGCTATTAAGTCCTTTCTACAAGTTTGTCATATTAAGGGGATTTGGCACCCTTTGAGCAAACTTCTTTATTTACGTATTTAAAAATTATGTTTTAGCATTTTATACAATGTTTCTATTCAAGAAAATGTTACCAGATGAAAATTTTCATATATTATTCACACAATTTTAAAAATTTTAATTTTTTGAAGAAAATTGGGAAAATTTTAAAATCCTACTCCTTTTGTAAAAAATAATTTTTTCACCTGAATTTTTTTTATAATACACTTATGGATGATCTAAATAACTTTAGGGATCGATTATATATATATATATATATATATATATATATATATATATATATATATATATATATATATATATATAGAATAGCTTCATTCGTGTTCGAGAAAAAAAAATGTTGATATACAGGCTAAAAATCAACGAAAAAGTCAACATGTCTTACATTTTATTTTTTTTAAAAACAAGTATTCAGTTTATAGCAAATCGGATCCCTAATTTTATTACATGCTTTATTCTTTATTTTCAACACGCAAGAAAAAATTGGAAGTGATTGGTAAATAATTGTCGAAGGAGTAGCATTTTGAATGCACTAAGGTTTCGATAAACACAAACTGAGAAAAACAGGTTTAAAGTTTATAATTCTGAAAAAATAATTATTATAAGCTTAATTAAACTTAAAATACCACTTTAAGGTATTAGTTATACGTTTTTCTTTAAAGTAATTGCATTTTCATATTTTTTCAACCCACACATTTTTATAAGTGATCAACTTTTAGAGAGTACTAATTGCCCATGAAAATTCAAGAAAAATGTTTGAAATTTTTTTTTTCTGTCATGACAGAAATTTTAGCTGTTTTTCTTCTTATAATATTAAAGTATTACATTTGTATGAAAAATATATCGGGAAGAAGAAATGAAATTATAAAATGATTAATATAAAATGCCTTAATTTAAAAATTTTACATGCCCACATTTCACAAGGAAGAAAAATTACATTATTGTATTGCCTCGGAAATATTCTGCTTTTAATACTACACATTCTTTTTTATAGTTATTATTTCTATTTCTAAAATAGATTTTTTTTATCATAAAGCATTTTTTTACCTTTTTTTTCTAAAAAGGGGGTGTGGCTGAATTGCCAAATTTGTTTTCAAATGAAGTTTTAGTCAACTTCTAACTTTCCGACATGCACAAGTGATATATCAATCGAAAGATAATAATGCAAAGAATAAGATTAAATGAAAAAAAAAAAAACGATAGGTTTGTGATTTTTAGGGTACCAAGTCCTCTTAAAATTTGTTTATTGGACCTTATTCTAAGTAAAGTCTCTGCAAATTCCCAAATTAAGATTAACTGCATTTGTAAAGCACCTTGGTGTTCTACCAATTATAATACAGTACTATAAAATATAACTGATGGACTGAATCAGATATATGTATGATTAATTTTTTAAGACCCAAATCATTTTGTAATGTAATTTAGTTGTTAAGGTTTTGGTGTAATTATTGCTGTGCCTTATAATTTATATTCAAAAATATATTAATAAATTGTACATAAAGGCAAAATAACAATTTAATTTTTTATTCAGTACTTTAAAGTGTTAAGACAAAATACACTATCACGTGTGAAAATGAGTAAATCACGGTTAGATGAGAAAGCTTAAAACATTAATATTTATCTTGCAATCGAAAATGATCAAGTTTGTAAATAGTCAGTATCCTAACCTCTGATTTATGAGCATAAACCATTTTCATTTTCCTATCAGCTAGATATCGTTTCTGTTCTAGATTTAATTATGAAAAATAATTTTAATTAATTAATTATTTTAACCCAACAGAACATCAAAGAAATAAAGCTATATACACTGCTGGACAATTGCTAAGGACGGATAACACTATCATCCATAGCAACCACAAAATGAAAGGAAGCAAAATGTGGAAAATTAGAATAAGTGCGGGATATTAGTAAGAAGAATGAGTATGCAAATTTTTTTTCACGTCTGTTCATCACGTGATAGCGTTCATAAGAGCTTTAAAGGTTTTGACGCGTGTGGACAGTTGTTCTTTCAAGTCAAAGTTTTAAAGGAAAGATTTAATAGACGAACTTAAAATTTTTGGCATGTCTTCCCGACATCACATAGACGATTTTATGCGTGGCCAAATTATTGGAAAGATCGAAGAAGGGCGAAAAATAACAGATGTTGCCAGGGAGTTCGACATCGCTCACAGCGTTGTTTCACGGCTGCGGAAGTCATTAAAAACTACTGGATTGTGTGTAGTAGACGGTGCGGGGGAGGTCGTGTTAGAAGTACGACGCCTGCAGAAGACAGATATATCGTCCTATCAGCAAAAAGGAACAGGCGCACCACAGCTCAGCAGGTGGCAAATCAGTTTCTTGCTGCCTCAGGAAAGCAGATCTCCCGAAAAACTGTTGCCAGACGTTTGAGGGGAGGAGGACTATACGCCCGCAGACCTGTTGTGTGTGTGCCATTGACCAGACAGCACCGTACTGCCCGTTTGCAATGGTGTCGTGAGCATCACAATTGGACTGAACAGGACTGGGCATGCGTACTATTCTCAGATGAGAGTATGTTCAGTCTGTCATGGGATTGTAGACGCCAACTGATCTGGCGCGAGAGTGGTACTGCTTATCGTCCAGAAAATATCCAGGAATAGGACCGATATCCGACATGCAGTATCATGGTGTGGGCCGGCATCATGATCAATGGCCGCACGCGCCTACATGTGGTTGCGAATGGGACTATGACGGGCCAACGATACATTGATGAAGTTCTACTTCCTCATGTTCGTCTTTTCCGTGGTGCTGTCGGTGATAAATTTGTTTTTATGGACGACAACGCAACATGTCATCGAACACTCACTGTTCAGGATTGTCTAGACAACGAGGGTATTCAACGTCTCGTATGTCCAGCGCGTTTTCCAGATCTAAACACCATTGAAAATGTGTGGGATTCTTTGGGGAGGCAAGTTGCTGGTCGAAACTATCCTCCGACAAACAAGAACACCCTCATCCGTGCACTCACAGAGGAATGGGTTAAATTGCCTCAACAGCTGCTGGATAATGTTGTGCAAAGTATGGTATGACGTGTTGAATGTTGCATCACACTCCATGGTGGACATATCCGTACTGATACCTTTCTTTAAGGTGCCTGCTGACTTTTAGATGCATTGTTCCATTTCTCCGTACGCAGATGAAATGAACATTTTTCTTTCTTTCAGATGTTTCACAGCTTTTGTACTTTCCTGAACAATAAATATTCTTTATTCTAATGTCTGAACAGTGTGGCAACTATATTTTATCCTACTAGGCGTCATATCTCGCTTAATGTTATGCTACATAGCAATTTGTGATCCGTCCTTAGCAATTGTCCAGCAGTGTAAATTGCAGGTGATTATAAAACTATACTATCATTCGAAATCTTGCATAAAGTGATTTATATATTTGGTATAGAGGATATGATTTTAGTACTTGGACATGTCTATATTAAATATTCATTAAATAAATTGATAAATTATGATAAATTTAATACTATTATACAATTTGTTTTCAAAGAAAATTACATATTTCATAATAACTATAATTATCAACAATTTAATGGTCTGCCGCAAGTTGGCCCAGCAAGTAATAGTCTGGCTAATATTTATTTACACTATTACGAGAATGAAAAAACTGATACAGACTCTTGTTACTTTTTCAGATACATCGATGATTTAATTATTTTCAGCAATAAAGTTGACTTACTTTTAATTAAAATATTATCCACTCTACTTGAAATTAATAAAAATCAATTGCAATTTAGAGTCAGCAAACTTCCTAGATCTCCAATTAAAAGTTGAAAATAATATGCTAAAAAGTAATATTTTTGATAAAAGAGACTCTTTTGATTGTGATGTTATAAAAATGCCATATTGGAATAGTTCTCTTCACATTTTAATTTTTAGAAATATTATTCTAAATTATATAAACAGAAATAAAGATTTACTATCTGAAGAAGTTTTAAAAATTAATAATTATAAAAAAATCTTTCAAAGTTGCCTAGACTATAGTTATCCAGCTAATTTTATATATAAATATTTCTTCAAAATTACAGCTATTTAATTATTATTATTTAATACATTCAGTTCCATTTAGTTTATAGTATATTATTCTTAATTTTCTTACAATAAGTTTAGTTACTAATATATATATATATATATATATATATATATAGATGGAGCGATTATTTTTAGTTATGCTGTTTTTTTGTGCTTGGTGTTAGTATACTCTTGGAATCGGAATACATCTGGTAAGACTTTAGTTTTTTCGCACATTTTCATTATAATTACTTATGGTCATAATCATTATTAACCTCTATAGCAAATATTTTTGTTTATATATATTTATATTTTTCTTTTTCTTCCGGATTCCTATATTAATTTAATTTTCCAATTCTATTCTATTGATGTTATATTCACCCACGTGTGTTTTTAGGCATTTGCCTTGGTTTATCTCCTATGCTATTATGTTGAAAGTTTCTTCTGAAGGGGAAGGTTGAGATCTCGCAAAGTACTGTTTAACCCTGTTTCACTGTCCTAAGCCTGTGACAGCTCGGGAAAACATAATAATTTTTTTCTACTCTAGTTATATTTCTCTTTTTTGGTTTGTAATGGTTCCATGTTCTTGGTTCTTTCGGTTCGTTCTTAAGATGTTTTAGGAATTATTAGTCTTCTTTTTAATCTTCTTTTTTTTACTGATATACTGATATATATATATTAATTATACTTCTACCACATTGGTCTGGTGAAGGTCTTTTGTCACATTCGTAGTATGTTTTTTTATTTTTAACTGAAGCACTTTCTTATATAGAGAGAATTAAAGTCAAAATTATTTTTTAATCTGTGAGTAAGCGATGTGTGTCAAGAATTGAATTTAATTAGCCAACAGATTAACAAGTAATAAAAAAAACACGTTTCGTACTAAGAATTCTAATTGAGTAATTTAATAAGAAATTGGATTGCATAATGTGTATGCCAACAGATATTTCTTAAGCATGATATGTCCAGTAAAAATGTTTAAATAATTATTTCTTTGATAATTTGAGAAAAAATACAATCAAACTGAACTAAAATGATTCAATTGTGCGTGACTTTAATAAAGGACACAAATCAAAGATACTTTTCTCTAATATTACAAGAATGATAATTGCAGGCAGAACTGGCATATTTTGTTCAAGTTATTGTAGTTTTATTGACCTTTGATGATCGACAATTAACAAGTTGAACTTTTTCTAGCTTGAGTCATTTTATCATCGCGCAGTGCGTCTTGTAATACACTTGTGGCTTCCTATCTTTCTTGATGGAGTTTTTACGTAGCTTTTGAAATCTTTCCTTTCAATTCGAAAGTTTCGCGCTCATCCGTTTATTCTGAAATTTATTTTCTCTATCATGATTAGTACCCTTTATTTCATCAAGTTCTTCCCTTGTTTGAGAACATTTGCATCTTCATCCAGATACCCAATTATCTCTTTATATTCTGTTTGTTTACATTTATAAACGATAATGAGTCTCACAGCACAGTAACCAAAATCGCTTAGTCATTCACAGAGGAAGAATGTAGCCTGTTCATAGAAAATATTTTTGAAAAAAAAGTTGAAGCGTGGGGTACTCTCTCTCTCTCTCTGAGTCACCCCAAGTACCTTAAGATTGTAAAGAAATGTTTGCCGATCCCCAAAAAAGAAGAAGATATGCGGCAAATACATTTTAGTTTTCATGAGGATACTGACAGAATCATTGGTAACAAATAAGTGGTTTTCCCAGAATTAACGATTTGATGAGCCTGGGGTGACTCAGTCCGCCGCGCGATCGCTCTCGGGTCAGTTATAAAAACATGTACCAAATTCGATTTTTGGATAATAAAATGTTACACACTCAACTACACAGTTACTTCAAATAATCATGAAGTCTAGTTTATTTCTCTAAGAAGTTTGATAATTTGTGCATACGAATGAAAACTATTTTGATGATGTTAATACAGTGCTTCTCAAACTTTCAATATTTGCGACCCAGTATTCAATCAAAATTTTCTTTGCGCCCCCCTTCTATTCAATAACAAGATATTGAATTCAATACAACAAAACTTTGAGGCTAAAGTTACAATACGACTTTAACTTCTTAAGTGCCACCGACATATATAAACGTATCCCTAAGCCAAATCATTGTTTGCCCCGGATGTATATATATACGTTTTTCCAAAGTACGATCTTTTTCTGTGTACTGTTATTCTTAGAATTATTCCTAAGTCTTTGGGATGCAATAAAAAGATATTGACAGTGTTTGTGAAAGAGGTTCAGAAGTTCAGATGTTCACAGTGTTCAGATAATTTGCTTATTTATTCCTTATCCTCCCAGTACGTCACATACACACAGATACATGGAAAATGGTGGCAATTTGGGTCAAAGTCACATAACTTTTAATCGGCAGTGAAGGAATTAATTATAAACCGTACAAATTATCATGATAAACGTTAATTTTTGTATATAATCCTATATATGACTAGCCTCTGGGGTCATTGGCAACTATTAAATTTGTTCTTAAATTAGTATTTTGTTAAATTAATTATAAAATACAGAGTGCAATACTGATACATTTTTTGGGTATTTAATTAGAGTAAATGTTTATTTATATTTTTATGTCAGAATGTACTTTGCTTGCTTACTCTTTCGGTAAATTATTTTTTTAAAATAATCTTTTGTTTTCAGCTGTTCAATATGCTCGCTCCCCCCTCGTTAAGTCATCACGACCCCTTAGGGAGGGCACTCCACACCTTGAGAAAAGCTGTGTTAATAACATATTTCGGTTAAAAATGATATTGGTGGAATTTCTTCAACAAACTGTAACAAGTGTCTGGTCAAAACTTTAAAAGCTTTTTCTCATATTTTTAGGCACTCAACTGAGCTGTAATTTTCTATACGCAATCGTTTTCGATGACGATACAGTAATTTAATTATAATTAATAAGAATTAATTGATTCAAACTAATTATTAACAAATATAGTCATGTTGGCATCATTTTTTGATCAAATTTGGTCACTTGGTGACCATGTTAACGACTTAGTTCAGAAATTTAACCCATTATCACATATATGTCATCACACGTTTCTCTATGTGATTGAGCTTTCCCTGCGTTTAGACCCATGATCACACCGGTGTAATCAGAGTTAGGAACGTTTTTATATTATTTTTACAAGCACTAGATGGCGGTTGAAAGTTGTTTTTTTACTAATAATGTTTCACAAAACTTTCAACTTTCATATGTGCTTTCGGCTACGTGTTTTTTTAAAATTAGAACCGAGATATTTATGATTATAAACAACTGCACACATGTTTAGATTTTTAGAAAGAATCAGACATTTAAAGGTTCGTGATCTATTGCTGTATTGATTTCTGTTTATACTTTGAATAAGTTGGTTTAGTTTTCTAATATTTTCTATGTCCGTATGAAAATATATATGACTTTTGTCATTTTTTTAAAGTGTATATATATTTTTTTATTAAAATGAAAACATTTTCTTTAAAATTCTCTATTGTTTTTTTAAATATAGCAAAAAATTTTGTACTCTATACAAGATATTATCAATGATAGTAAATTGCAAGTGTTAGCGTATTTGATTGTATTTGAAACTTTATATGAATTTTTAAAAGCAGGGAGTAGTTCAGCAAGGAAATTCGCCCGGCCCCGTGTGTGCATATCCTCTCCAAGCGTACGGACCTAGGGAAGCACTTCTTTCTCCTTTCGCTGGTCCTGAAAGGGTTAAAAGCTTTTTTATCATCTTTATAAACTCTCAACTGAGCTCAAATGTTCTATACATAATTGTTTTGAATGGCAATGCGATAATTTAACTCTAATTAAAAATAATTGATTAAAACTAATTTTTTAGAGAATTAGTTTCACTCACATAATTCGAATTTTTTCAACGTGAAAGATTTGAATATTGAGACCAGAAAATTAAACTATCCCCAAATTAAATTAAAATATTGAATAAATTCAATTTGATCCAAAGTTCTATTTTGTTCTCAAAGTTTGAAGTTTGAAAAAAAAATCCAAGTTGTAACATTTCATTTTCTACCGGTGTTATTTTACACATACATAATGAACCTATGTATTAATTTACTCATGCATTTATATTTCTGACTAAATTACATACTCAGGAAAAAAGTATTTCTTTTCAAACTACAATCAGTTAAAATGTTGTCGATCATTTTAATGCTCATAAATTCAAAGGATTCAAAACATTATTGAGTTTTATTCTTATATATAATTTTGAAAGGAATCCATGTGCGAATGTGCAAGTGCCTCAGATCAGTATCTGATTTTATCTTATAAAAGTCTATTGTTTTGCAATTATTTCAATGTATTATCGATTTAGTAGGACATAATTTAATTTGTCTAGTTGATTTGAGTTTCTAAGGTGATTAAAATTGCTTGAACGTACCCATTAAGGTGGAAATAATTTATTTATTTTCTCATCAATGATCCAAAAAAAGTGCTCAATCATTTTCCTAATTCAATCATTTGTTAAAAAAAACCAAGCACACTTTGAGAAAAATTTTCTTTCTTAGGAAAATGCATGCTTTATAAATGCCTAATTCTTTTAAACGGAACCAGAAGCCTAGAAGTAATACTTTTCGAATAGTTGTGTAATGTTGATGGCATATGTAAGGTAATATTCCTCAAAAATAAAGAACTAGAAGACTACTAAATAATAATAATTAGTAACAATAAATAAATTTTTAGTATAGAAGCTGTATAAAGTCAAATCAAATATTACTGTTATCCTATTTATATGGAACTGAACTGAACTAAACTCAGTGACGTAACCACCCATAAGAACCACTGCCTACTGTGTCTATTTCAGTTTACGTGACATTAGGCGCTGCGGTGCATGTGCAGATGTTTCGTTCAAGTGGTCAATCTGAAACGAAAACCCACAGTGTTCAGTTCCCAAGCAAGTTTGGTACTCAGTTATCGATCCACTGAAGGCTGAGTCGACCTTGCCCAGCCCCAGACTTGTGGCGTAGAAGCACGATACACTATCACTCAGCCAATGTGCATTGCATTAACTTATAAAAAAAGTCACGATAAGTCGGCATTTGATAACCCGGCTAGCTGGATAACTCGGCCAGGCTTTTGAAGTTATAAAAAAAATCCATGTGCAGAACACAGTATAAAATCTTAAAATATCACATAGTGATGAACTAAAGACAGTCAAAACCACCCTTCAATATTTTGAACATCAAGGTGTGTCGGCAATGGACTTACTACTTCTTCGTCGTCTTCGAGATAAATCAACAAAACGTTAAGTGCAATACGGAAAACAACATACATTACGCATTTCTTTAAAAAAATAGCCAGTTTTTGCAAAGTCGGCTACTCAATTTTCATTATAGACACATTTAGGCTTTAACAAAGTATATTTCGAGGCGCGTGTGATCAGGCAATTTATTCTATACAATGTATTCATTACTTTACATTTTCACGTAGTAAATACACCGAGGCCCAGAAGTCGAATGGTAGCGTACCGCGCTACTACATCATAGGTCCGGGGCTCTATCCTCAGGCTGAGCAAAGTCGACTCAGCCTTTCATGTCTTCAGTGGGTCAAAAAATAAGTAGCAAGCTTGATGGGGAATAAACACTGGGAGGTTTACTTCAGATTGACCACCTGATCGGGACATCTGCTCAGGCACCTCAGCACCAGTGGTCATGTATGCTGAGATGGGCACCGTAGAACCAGGCCCTCATGGAATGTTGCGCCACTTAGCTTAGTTTTAGTAAATGTTCCATGCTTTCATGAAAAGATCGTATAACTCTTTTATTTAAGGCTATTTGGGAAGTTTATTCAATTTCTACTGTTAGGTCACACACTCTCTATTTATTTATTTATTTGTTTGTTTATTTATTTATTTATTTTGGTGGAATTTACAATCATTAATAAAGTACATTTTAAAGCGCTCAATTGAGCTGAAATTTTATATACATGATTATTTTGGATGACAATAGAATAATTTAATTATAACTAATAAAAATTAATTGATTAAAACTAATTACTTAATTAATTGCAAATACAGCCACGTTGGCGACTTATTGACCATTTTGGTGATTTGTTTCAAAACTTGGAAAAGGTTTTTTTCTCACGTGCATTCATTTGAACTGAAATTTTATGTACATGATTTTTTTGGATGACAATACGATACTTTAATGATAATTAATAAAAATTAATTACCACTTAATGTTGTGATTATGTCCTATGTATATACATATTTATATTACTTGTAACTATTTAATAAAATAGCTAAAATAAAATTTTCTTTTTTGATCGAAGTAGGAATTGACTTAATTTTTTTTATATTACTTGTTTTTAGTTGTATTCTCAAGAAAACTGTACATACTAAGTCAATGAAATATTTTCTGAGAAAGTACTCGAACTTTTTTTTTTCATTCCATTCTCGATAACCGGGCATTTTCACAAACTCGGCCACCCCTTCGCTCAACATTAGGCTGAGTTTTCTGGACTCTACTTTATTAATTTTTGCAAGTTTAATGCAAAGACGGTTATTCACTATCAGTTAAATATTTGAAGAATCCTTCTGAGGAAGTGAGAAAAAGAGACTACACGCTTTACAGTTTCGTAGCAAATGGAGCAAAATTAAGTATATAATGGTTGACTGGCCACCTTCGGACACAATTTTTTTTTTATAAAAAAAAATTTTTGAAACAAATTGAGTGCTTTTAGGAAGAAAAACATATGTAAATACATAAAAAATTTTTAAATAAATATTGAATTTTAGAAAAATTGGTTATTTTCAAGGAAATTTTATCAAATTTTTACTAAAACGGGTAACACTGTACAGAAGTTTATTACAATTATCATAATTTTCTTTATGCACAACATGCATATTATGGTGCTCTTCAAAATAAAACCAAAATCTAAGAGAAATATTGAAATACAAAAAAATTACAGACAATTATACGTAATAATATAAAAATTTGATATTTTTAAATTTTTTTCTTTATAAAAACTACCCTAAATGAAAAAAAAAAAAATATTTAACTTACAACAAACCTTATGGCACACTTCACGAAAAATAGTATAATGAACATTCCCGACAAAATTTCAAAACGTTATCTGGTTTGGTAATGAAGATATCATGCATCTGGTAAAGGGTTTCATTCCAAAACATAATTTTGAGAAAAATTCATTGAAAGTTTTATCTTACTGCCTTTTTGCATAGAGTGATAATTTTAAAAATTACTACAACTTTATTTCTATTTCACTGAAAGGAAAAAGGAAAGCTGTTTTGGAAAGAAAAATGTTCAAATTATAAGATTTTGAAATTAAAAAAAAATGCTTTATTTAGACGAAAAACTTCATTTTCAAGGTAGACAGTCACCTTAAAGTTTTTAGGAATAGGAGCACATTCTATGCATCTAAAATTTAAATCTGTAAAAATTCAGTTAGGTCCAGGAGTATCGCGCAGTTAGGCGTATCGCGCTTCGACACCATAGATCCGGGTTCTATTCCCGGGGTGTGCAAGGTTAACTCAGCCTTTCATCCATACAGCAGTATGTCGATAAATGAGTACAAAGCTTTCTTGGGACTTAACCACTGTGGGTCTCGCTTCAGACTGACCACCTGATCGAGACATCTGCTCATGCACCTCATCGTTCAATGGTCACGTATACGGGGATGGGCAAAGTAGGCTCTGGCCGTCATGGGCTGGATTTGAGAAATTCAAGTACGAATATTTCATATTTTATTCCCTTTATTATCACAAGTTATTACCTAACGATAGGTTTTAAAGACAATTATTAAAAAATATGTCTTTGTTTCAATTCAAATTTACTCAAGACTTTTGATCTAGGTTATTGAAAATGAAGAACTTGGAATGATGTAGTGAAAGTTGTGAATAACAATATAAATTTAGAAAAATAGAAGAACATCTTTTCCCCCCTTTTTATTAAAAAGAAATTGAAGTCTCTTTCAATAATTTTTATCTTAAACACTGTTAGATTCTAATTTTTAAAGGAGTTTTTTGCTTAGTTTTTCTTAAATAATTATGTGTTATGAAATTGGAACAAATTCCTTTGGCTGTCCACTGCTAGTTGAAAAATTCAAAGCTAAAGGTTTTGATATGTGCAAAAAAAGAGAGAATATTTAAGAATTTAATTTTTCAAACAGTACTTTTTTCAAAATTTATCATTTAAAGTTTTATTAATAGATCATAGTTTTAAAAAATTCAAATAATCTAATCACACTATTTTTTGTATTGAAGATAATTTTGAAATTTAAGAATGTCATTTGATTTTTCTTTTAGTATCGTCGTAAGCAGTCATAAGTACCCAACAGATGCGTTAAGTGTCCCAAACGTGCATATGCGTCTTTCCGAAATACGATTATCTGCTTTGGGCTGCTATCAATAAAACAATTCTGAATGCAATAAAATTACCTAAACAGTGTTTGTGATGTGATGCTTATTTCAGAGAAAATTTACTTAATGTTGCTTTTTTGCCCCCGATGCACCACTGACGTTTGCATATCACTGACACTTCGGGGCTAATCACGTAGGTATAATAGGCAGTTAAAGGGTTAAAAGACTTATTTCATCTAACTATAAAATCTCAAGTAGATAATCTTTATCAATAGAAGGATTACTAACATGTAAAAGGTTTACTATATGAGCCTCATTACATTTTAGAACTATCTTATTGGATAAGTTGTTAAGTGGACAATGATTAAATGCGGCTAATTATCTTGATAATCAAATCTTATAAAGATTAATGATAATTACTGCAGATAGTCTTCAACGTCGCGACATTTTGGAGATAGGGGGATTAAAGAGGGTATTTGGAGTTAAGATATGGAAGTTGTAAGGAATTATTCAAACACATTATAAAATTTTCATCGTTACTTTATTTCAAAATCTAAGGAAATTAAATTACATAGCCAAACTTTACTCATTTCTAAGAAAAGTAATCAAAAACAATTTCAACGAATATGAAAACATTTTACTTAATTGCATGGAATGTTTTCCATTGCAATTTTTGAAGATTGCTAAATAGATAAAGGATTGACTTTCCACAGTTTCATTCTTCAGAGCAATTTTAAATTAAATATAATAAATAACTAATATTCGGTTATTATTTAATACAATCTCTACAAAAACCATATCATTAGATAGAATTTTGTTCATAACCGAAAAAAGGAATTTATAGAGTAGTCTTTTTCTTATAAAAAATCTGCTTTGTATTTTTACATAACATAAAGTAGGTGCTGCTCATAATTGTATTACGGCTTTACTTCCTAAGGTGAAACAAAAATTAGTTAACCCTTTACAGGGACATTTTTTTCTATTAATCTCCAATTAATCTATTTTTGAGATTGATAATTGTTTATAAAAAAATTCCTTTACCGTGTTAATTAAAATGAATTTGATTTTTCAACCTTTTTTTTTGGGGGAATATATTTCTCACCACCCGTCCGGAGCTTTTTAAATGTAGGACATTTATATGTTGCATTTGTTTTTATATAGCATTGCATGATATTTTTATCATATAGTATACAAATTCTAAAAACTATAAAATAAATAATAATTTACGCATATTTCTTTATTAAAAAAATAAAAGAATGTGTACAAATTAATTTTTCCATGAAATTTCAGAAAACAAGGATCAGTGCATATAGAAACATAGAGCTGCGCGAACGTATCTTATTCTGTTCTATGGCTTTCGAAAGGTCTTTTTATGTCTTTTATAATGTCGAAATGCTAACGGGACATATTATAGGTGGAAAATAGCTTCTCTTGCATAAAGTTGGGGTAAAGTATACTTTCCACGTCTTTATAAAGAGTTAAATTGCATTAATTATATATATATATATATATATATATAATTCCTAATCATCTAATCTTTAATAGATTTGATTTATCTACGGTCCAGTCCTTCAAGACAACCGTTTAAATACTTTAATTAGTTACCCGCCTAACGGGGACTTCTGGAACTACAACCATCCACCCCCAAATAATATGATTTCCCGCTTGGTATAAAAGCGACACTCTGGAAAATCCCACTCTCCTATGTCTGTGTCCTTTCACCATGTAGTCGACTGCAGTGCGTTGTGTGTTCGTTCTCTTTGTTCTGTGTGGTGTTGTCCATGTTTATCTTTTTATTATGCCTATGTGTTTCAAGATGTGCAATAAACTGGATTTATACTAAACACAAGCCTGTCTCATCAATAACATTTAATACGCAACATCAACCAGCATAGAAAATGTATTTAACATACAGTAATCACTCACCACCTGCCATGCCCTGTCATTCCGTTACAGTTCATTATAGTTATCATTACCCTTCTCCCGAAATATTACAGAAATATTTCATACATATATAAGACATGACTAAGAATCTCAAAATAGCTTATTGTAAATATTATTTAAATAAATTAATAAACTATGATAAATGTCTTAATGTTATTAAAATAGTATTAAATGAAACATATATATATTTTTTTCATAATAAATTTTATTATCAGCAAATTAAAGGTCTGCCACAAAGTGGACCTGCAAGTAATTGTTTAGCTACTATTTATTTGCACTATTATGAACCTTAAAAATTTAATTACGACTTTTTTTACTTATTTAGGTTTATAGATGACTTAATTTTTTTAGTAATATAGTAGAATTTGTTTCTTGTTGAGTCAGAAAACTTTTGGCACCTTCAAAGGCACGTTAAGAACAAGTTGCTAATTAGTAAAATTTTTGATAAAATGTACTCTTTTTATTTCAACATTATAAAAAAAGTCCTTCTGGTGTAATAACCTACACATATCTATGTTTAGAGATATTATCATAAATTTTATGAAAAGTAACAATAATTTAGTTCCCAACAAATGAATTAAAACATGATAATTATAAAAAAAAATCTGTCAATGCCTAGATTACAACTATTCAATTCAATTTATTTTTAAATATAATACAGTACTATTTTAGCCTTTATTATTACTAAATTACGCTCAGTTTAGTTACAAAAAAAACCCATCTAGGTGGTGCCTCTTATTTGTGTTCATCTGCCTCAATACTAAACACGTCATTCAGCACTAGAGTTCCACAACTTGAACATATCATCTTAAAAAAATTAGTGGTTAGCATAAATATCTGTTAGCTTTTTATCATTGGGTTTCCTGCTAATTATTTTTTAAATTTGTTTTAAAAAGTCATTTCTATGATGAAAAATCTATTTTCCATACCCATACACATTTATTTTATTTTCACTGAACGGATAAGGTAGGATCCATTAAGCAATGATTAACCCTATTTCACTGTCCTAAATCAGCTACAGCCTCTGAAATTAATTCTGTTATTGTGCAATATCTTAGTTGGATATTATATATATATATATATGTAATAATTCCCCCTAGTGTCCTTTTTGTTAACTCTTTGTACTAATATTTAAACAAACTTTAATTCTTTAGTTTAAAAATAACACTGTAATCTTAATCGCAATCGGCTAGTCTGAAATCCCTGTCCCGCCTGTTCTATCCAATCAGAACCACTATTACGTAATAACCACTGCTAGTATAAAAACCAAAATCTTGTGTAATCGCTCTCTCTTCTATTTTGCCTACATGCCTTCATCATGTAATCAGCCTGCTGCAACACTTTCTATGTTTGTGTTTGTGTCTGTGCTATTATGTTTGCTTCTTGTATGCTTAATGCCGTCCCTACTGGGTCTTTATGTGTCTCCGGATGTGAATAAAAAGGAATTGTGATTTACAGGAGTGCCTCTTCGATAATACTGTACTCGACCATGCTCCACGTAACACAATCATCACGCCACCGGCCACGCTCTATCTTTGGTTCACTACAGTAATAGCATCCACTCGCCCCGTCTTATAATTGTTATTACCAATCCTCCAGAAATATATTAAATTGCTATTACATATATATATATATATATATATATATATATATATATATATATATACAGTCGAACATCTATATTGTGAATTTTCTATATAGCGAACTTATTCCCAGAACCTTTAACATTTGACAGTTTTCTTCGTAAATTAACCTCTCTATCGCGAAGTGCATTTTCTAAATAACGGACTTTTATTCTTTTGTGATTCAATTTTGTCCTCCCTATTTTTAAAGTATTTCCGAACATTTCAAGTTCTTCTCTCTTTAACACATTTTATGTTGGTCATAAATCTTGAGTTGGTTTTATTAGATCCTATCTTGTCGAAAACAAAAGAATTCTGGATGTTTTATCCAAGAAGTGCAACCTTTATCCCCCATTGTCCAGTTCACTAAAAACATCTTCGATATCCCCTTTCACCCTCAATGGGATTATCTCGTGTCACAATATTCTAATTATAAAATAATATTTGTTTGATATTATTTATATAGTTTAAATTAGAAAAAAATGTACGTAACATTTTTTTTAATTTTCATATAAAATTATTTTTTAATATTGAAAATAAAGTATATTCTTCTACATTCGTTTTCTTGTTTTCATTGCAGTTTTTCTTTCTTTCTTTTTTTGATGCGTAAGATATAAAAAATAAACATATATTAATTTTAAAAAAGATGTGAATAATTACTTTTTTTAATGTAGTGTGTTTATAAATTTGAAATTTGTTTCATGTGGTTTATAAAGTATATTAAAAAAGAATCTCTCTCTCTCCTATCTCTCTTTCTCTTTCTATACAACGAAATTTTTTCCGCGAATTAGCGAAATGTTATATAGAGGTCCGACTGTATATATATATACATATAATTATATATGTATTTATATATATTTATATATATATATATATTTTATATATATATATTTATATATATATATATTTATATATATATATATTTATATATATATATATATATATTATATATATATATTTATATATATATATATATATTTATATATATATATATATATATATATATATATATATATATATATATATATATATATATATATATTTATATATATATATATATTATCCTTCAAATCTTTAACACAATGTAACAAAGTAGCCGAAGTCCTTTAAATATTATGTTGATAAATATTTAGGATCAAGCAATCATTTATTGAAGAAAAAAAACACACATTTTTTCTACAATTCTTCAAAAAATAGTATTTTGAACGTGATTAGAAAACTACTTTCCAGGCCATTAAGTTGGCTGCAGTTGAGCAGTTATGAAATAAAAAATGACTCAGGAAGAGAGAAAAATAAGATCACGTTGCTCTGGTTAGTCAAAATGGATGGTTTGTCTTCTAATAAAATCAATACTTTGTTAAAGAGTAAGAAGAGCATTAAATTTGTTCACAGCTGTTCCTAAACTGAAATAAGGAAAAAGGAAAAACATTTACTTCTGTTTTTCTACACCGAAATACCCTTCTAACAGCAGATAAAAATAATTTTTGTTTGCTCTGGCAATGATTGTAATATTACCCAAAATAATGAGCGATTTCGCATTTCGTAAGAAAAACTAACTTGATCCAACAATGAATGTATATATGCAAAAAGTACACAAATACATGTATATATGAGTGTATATGTAATATATATTTACTGTAGATGCGGCAAAGTGAAATAATATTTCCGCAGTTTTCTCCACATGTAGAATTTTACCTGGATAAATATATATTATATATGAGTCCCTCAGAAGCCAATTAGGTTAAGTTTATTTTTTGATATTTATTGATTCTTGTAACTTTTGATAAAATAAAGAATATTCTTCTTAGTTATTAAAGGATTTACTCGCTGCTTCCTATATTCCAGGTCATAGAAAAAAGGAAGCAACAAGTAAATAATATATATATATAGTATTTAAAGAAAATTATACGTGTATTAATTATAGTGATGCTATACATAGACAAATTAAATGCTTTCCAGCTTTCCAGAATGTTTACTGTATAGCAAATGCTACATTAATTTGTTATTTTATAAAAGACAATCTATTAACATTAATGATTTATATAATATATCTGTATAGATTATTTAATTACTTTTGGAAAAAAATCAATTAATATATACTATAAAGATGACTTAAAGCTTATTAAAACTATCGTTAACCAAATTAAAGTTAAATACCATCAATAATATTAATATGCTGTTAGTCACAAATGTTAAATATTACCGATATATTGATATTAAAAGTAGATGCTATAAAATATTTTGAATAAAATGATGCTTTTAATTTTAACATGGCTAAATTTCAATCCTGGAACGAAAATATTTATATATTAACTAACAGAATTGCAATACTTAACTGTATGCTGATATACATAAATATATATACATATAAAAGCGTATATGTGTGTGTGTATATGCCTTTTTAAAAAAATTTTCTTAAGGTTGGAACTTAACTGGCGAATTTTATTTATCTTGAAAACACTTCAGAAACAATATATCAAAACATGTTGAAACAATAACCTTTGCACTTATTAGCTCCATACAAAATTTTCTCTTAAACTATCCAAACATTTATCAAAAGCGCTTATGTAATCTATTAGGGAAGCTATGAAGTACTTCACCTAAGAAAACATGTAACATCTTGAAATTAATTTAACAGTAATTTATATCTCAGGGAAAATCAATTGCGTGCTTAAAACTATGTTTACAATGTTCAGTCTAAATTAATCTTCTGCAGCGTACTCAATAATTAACTTTAAAAGATAAACGCTTACAATTTTGGTGCGAATTATGAAGGTATATTTTAGAATGTTTTTGGTGTTTATTCATAAGCGTAGGCGAAAGTAATCACATTCTACTAGTTAAAGGGTGAGAAAGGGTGAATTATTAAGACACGCACACATAATTAAAATACAAAGGTATACTAATTATCTGTTACATATGTTCATCTATTTCTACTATTGCCAACAAGCAGATAGTTTTAGAAAAAATAAAATTATTAATTTTATAGCTAAGCTAAAATAAACTCAACGGGGCCCATAAGGGGCAAGGTCTGCTAAGTTTATCTCAGTTTTGGTGACCTCGGGAGCTGAGACGCATGAGCAGATGTTCTGGTCATGTGGTGTCTGACTTGAGACTCCCAGTGTTTAGTTCCCAAACAAGCTTGGTAATCATTTATCAACCCACTGAAGAGATGAAAGACTGAATCGACCTTGTCCAGCCTGGGTTTGAACCCCGGACCTATAGCGTTAAAGGGGGATACGGGGAATACAGTTACTGGGCTTCAAATTTATAATATTAAATGTAATTTTAACAACACATTTTTAATCTCTGAGAAAATATGACTTCCACAAAATTATTTAAAATAAAAAAAACGAAATTTGAGATGTTAGAGTTATGCAGAAATGTGTGGGCATGAACTGTTTGCCAAATTCTGTTTTGCTATTTACATTTGAATGATTTCATTCAATTATTTAAGGTATCCGACTACGTTCGGAACCGTGATTACAAAAAAGTGCATAAATGGATAATTTTCATGACATTTAGTGTCAGATTAGAATACATGCATAAAATTGTTTTATGGACATTTTGACAAAAAAATTTATTTAAATATAATAATTTTTCAAAAAATTATAGAATAATCTTTTTTCCAAATGTTCTCCTTTTGAGAAAAAATGGTTCTATTATACTTATATTTTGCCTGTTTATAGCTCAGATCTCTCTACAGAGGCTCAACTAGAATTTTTGAAAAGTTCACATTATTCTCAGAGTTACCACCCATTGAAAGAATTATCGACGTTTTTTCTTAAAATTTCTCCCCTCTGCCGTCCTAAAATATGAATAAACCCACTTCTAAGTTATATATTTCAAAAATTCTAGTTGAGCCTCTTTAGAAAGGTCTGACCTATATACAGGCAAAATATTATTATAATAGAAGCATTTTTCACAGAAGGAGATCATTTGCAAAAAAGATTATTTTAAGTTAATTTTTTGCCAAAACATTATATTTAAATAAATTTTTTTTGTCGAAATGTCCTTAAAACAATTTTATGCATGTATTCTAATCTGAGTGACACTAAATATCATGAAAATTATCCATTTATGCGTTTTTTGAAAATCACGGTTCCGAACGTATTCGAATACCTTAAGTGTTCTAAGCATAACTACTATGCAAAGCTAACTTCCGGGTTTGTGAACTTACATACCGATTATTTGCATGCGAATTCTCTCATAGTATCCTATTTATCACCATTAGAGAAATGACGCGCAATCGGTAAAATGAAACCTTACTGTATGGATGTATGATATAGATTGTTTCCATTCCTGATTGTAATGATCAAGATTGAGATTGCCTAGAAGACCTTGAAAATAGTAAAGATTATTACAATTTTGTGCTTACTAAATTACTTTTATATTTTACTTTCGAACTCGTTAAATTTTCTTTCGAAATATCTAAAGCCTAAAATGAGCCTTATTTTTTGTGATACATTTTGCACGTGATTTTGTTTTATTCCTAGAATGTGTGAAAATATGTACTAACACTATTGAACCGGAAATTATTTCTGAATTACATGAAGCAAATGAACAAATTTTTTTAATATAAAGGGTTATTTACCTCACGAAAAAATTTATTTCACTTAAACCAACAAAAATTTCAAAAGTGCTTTATTTTTTAAAAAAATCTTATTCAATTCCTTTTATTAGCTCACAATCTCTATAAATTTATTTATTTGTATATTTATTTATCTTGGTGGAATTTTAAATCGGTAATAAAATACATTTTAAAGCGCTCAATGGAACGGAAATTTAATACACAGGATTATTTTGGATGACAATATAATAATATATAATAATAATAAATAAAAATTAATTGATTAAATCCAATTATTTAAAGAATTACAACTACAGCCACATTGGCATCATTTTTAGCGACTTATCGACCCTTTTAGCGACTTGTGAAAACTTGAAAAGGTTTTTTCTCACGTGTTTAAGTATTCAGTTGAACTGAAATTTATATTGGATGACTATGCAATAATATAATAATAATTATTAAAAATTAATTGATTAAAACTAATTAATTTAATAATTATAAATACAACAACGTTAGCATCATTTTTGGAGACTTGTGTTTTCTCACGTTTTAAAGCATTCAGTTGTGGTGAAATTTTATATGCACGATTGTTTTGGATGGCGATACGATACTTTAATGATAATTAATAAAAATGAATTACCACTTAATGTTGTGATTCTGTCCTATGTTTATACATATTTATATTAATTGTAGCTATTTAATAAAAAGTAGCTAAAATAAATTTTTCTTTGTTGATCTAAGTAGGAATTGACTTAATTTTTTTATATTACTTGTTCTCTCTCTTACTAGATAATCAAATAACTTTTAATCCGTCTAAAATATCCACTTTCAAAAAACTAGTCAATATTTTTTTACAATTTTTAATTTTTGTATGTTTTATGAATATTTTTCCACTTTAATTGTTGTTTTTTTAGTCAATATAATGTTGCATTTTAAATGTCATAATTCCTAGAAAACCCCCAGTGTCGTATTTTAGAGAACATTCAGACTTTTCAATGTAGAGAATACAGCAAGAACAATTCTAGTACCCTCCCACCCCACACACATTGGTCTTTCAATGAAAATTAATGATTACTTTCCAAAAATGATTGTTCATTTAGTTTTAAATGGGTTCCAAATGAGGATTCTATTACACCATTTAAAGTAGGCTATCTCGTGAGACTTCCATCTTAAAACTTAAGTGTTTTTTTTTTAAATTTTATTTCAAAGTTTAACTATAAATTGCCTTCTTAAGTAGAAAATGTTATATGTAAATGACAGTAACTATATAAATAAAATAAAATAAAGTTAGGGTAATATTATTGGATAGTTAAACGCTGATGTAGTCCGATAATATTGTGAAGCTTACTTCCAGTTTTTCCATTAGAAAAGTAATCCTAAAGATTTATTGATCCAGATTTTAGGAGAGGCAGTTGAGGATTATTTTAAGCGTTAGCTGGCCTGTACCCATCTGTTTGAATTAGATGTAAGTAGTGTATTTAGTTCTTATAATTAGTCCGCTTATAACTTCTCATCATGATAGTTAAAGGGACTTAAAAAATACATTTATCTTGGTTACACCTGTGCTTGTGATTTAAACCTACATTCGCATTCGGTTTTGCTCCAAAGTCTTTCAGGCATTAATCATAGAAGTTACCTAAGCAGACTTAGAGGTTTCCCTCCCACATTAACCCTCCAAGCGGTTAGCACGGAAAATTCCGTCATTGTAAAGATACTTCAAAAATGCACGGCACGGGTTTTTTCGCTTTCAAGTAACATTTTCAAAATACGATTAGCCGTACTTTTCTGAAATCCTTTCCCCCTTTTAAAGGTTTAACATCTTGAAAGATAGTTCGGGACTGTGGAAGCAACACAGCAGAACACTGATAGGAAGTTTTATGGCTCGCAGGAAACCCCGTGTTTTGACCCTGAAGCACACAATCATAAAAATTCGGGGGAAAATTTCTTCAGACCCCAGGAAGTGCTTGTTTTTTAGCTTGTATTTTAAAAGTTTTAAAAAGTCCCAACGCATAAGTAAAATATGTTACAATTCCCTTTTGGTTTCATATTAATTTGAAATGTAACAAGTTGGGGCGTGTCAAAGCAATCTGCTATTTTATATAGTTAGGCAAATTATCTTTTTTAAAGTATATTCTTTCACTTCATTTTTCTTATCTTAATCAATGCTTTCAGTTTTTGAAACATGATTATTTCATTATAAGACGCCAAAAAAATTAATAAAACAACAAACACTTTAAAATTTGAATTTTTTTCAACTTTCCAACCACTAAAAATGAATAAATTTAAACTTCATCAAATAATTTGAAACATTTTCTTACACTTTGATAAAAATAATAACGAAAAAAAAACTAATTAATATCTATTAGTTTTTTTTTTTTTTTTTAGATTTCAAAGCCCAAGTGTTCAGGGAATTTTACGTACAGTGCCTAGTTATATATTGTTAAAATACACCGAATTATATTTGAATTTTAAGTGCTTGAACTTCAGTTTACATCAAAGTCAACATGAATGAAGATTTTCCCACATTTGTTTTATAAATTGAATGTTTAAATAAATGGTAATCAAAAATATACGGAAACATTTACAGTAGACATTTATGCATATAAATAAACATAAAAATCAATTTTAAATTAGAGCTATTCAAAAACATTCGAATTATTCTTCAAAAATATCTATTTATGCAAAATACCTCATCATTTATCTTATTTTAAAGGCTAACTGAATAAGTAATTAAAAATCTGGATATTTTTTGAAATCTCGACCGTATAAAGTTAGAAATTTTTATGTTAGAAATTCCATTTGAAATTTCGAAAAAAAAAAATGTATCGCGTAGTTAAAAATTATTTACCATAAGTTCTAGCAATTCTTTGAGTATAATATAAATTTCAATTTTTTTTTTTTTTTTTATATCTTCTTTGGTATTTTTTAATATATTTCGAAAATTTCATACAATTCAGTTGAAAACTGCATGCTAAGAGCAAAACATATACTAAAAAAATGACAAATATACAATAAAGTTTTACATAGAAGCAAAACTGAGAAGCTAAAGCGTAGGAATGAAAAATTTTGAGTATATCTGAAGTAGTTTTCGAAATATTTATTTTAAAATTCAGAAAATTTCTCTGTGTTATGTTATGCTTA
This sequence comes from Trichonephila clavipes, assembly GCA_019973935.1. Taxonomy (NCBI): domain Eukaryota; kingdom Metazoa; phylum Arthropoda; class Arachnida; order Araneae; family Nephilidae; genus Trichonephila; species Trichonephila clavipes. The sequence goes on from BMAU01003580.1 coordinate 161,869, forward strand.
ATATTAATTAAATGATTAAAATAATATGTTAATTAAAGTCATGTAATCGTTTGATGACACATTCATATACTAATAAAAATTATAATGGTCATTGATGCGAATGTCAAGAATTTTATGTAATTTTAAATTCAGACATTAAGATATTGATGTAGAAAATATAAAGGGACCATCTAAAATATATGAAAAATGCAGTCTGCTATAAAATGATCTTGACAAACAAAATACGGCATTTTCACTTACTATGGCAGAACCGGCTTAGTCAGGGGGGTTCTGGAAAAACAGAGAGGGAACCGCGGTTTTGATGGATGCCGCTATAGTTTTAAATCTCTCAGGAAAAAAATATATGAATTACAAATGCAAAAACTAAGTCTTGTAATTTTCCATACATTTTTATAACAACGAATTATGGAATTGGCTCCCAATACTTTGTTGTGTTTGACAATATCTAAGGTAACCTACCATACTTTAGATAGATTTGCACAACTTTTTCGTAACCATATTCCTTTTAAAATTAATTAGTGCAGCCAAAATACACTTTTGCGCTCTTAAAAATTTATGTAAACTATAACAGTTAATTTTAATTTATGCAACTTGTGAAATGTTCATAATTAATCATTTCCTTCTAAACAGTTTACATGAAAAAAAAAAAAGTTTGGACTCCCTCATTCATTAGATAATTATATAAGATTCTAAAATTAAGTTTTATTTTTCACCGAATAGGGTGGAGTGGTAGTGTATCGTGCTTCCACACCACAGGTCTTGGGTTCTATTAACGGGCAAGGGCAAGGTCGACTCTGCCTTTCTTCCCCTGCTACATTGGGTCGATAAATGAGTACCAAAAGCTTGCTTCGGGTCTTAAACACTGAAGGTCTCTCTTCAGACAGACCACCAAATCGGGAAATCTGTTCATGCACCTCAACGCCCAATGGTCACGTATATTGGGATGTGCATAGTAGTTCTTGGCTCTCATGGATTGTTGTGCCACTGAGTTTGAGTTTTAAGTTTGAGGATTGCCTCACTTTGGGGATACCCCTTAGATAAACATGTATTTCCACTCATTTGCAATTAAACATTTTTCTTTCAATCACGTTTATTTCAGAAGGAAGTTTGATTTTTCAAATGTATTTGCTTAATAACATTAATATTTGTGTATTACACAGTGCTGGACAATTCCTAAGGATGGATCACAAATTGCTATGTAGCATAACGTTAAGCGAGACATGAGGCCTAGTAGGATAAAATATAGTTCACACACTGTTCAGACATTAGAATAAAGAATATTTATTGTTCTGGAAAGTACAAAAGCTGTGAAACTTCTGAAAGAAAAAAAATGTTCATTTGATCTGCGTACGGAGAAATGGAACAATGTTTGCAGTTTTGCAAATTCCACACGTCATACTTTTTGCACAACATTATCCAGCAGCTGTTGAGGCAATTTATCCCACGAATGAGGGTGTTCTTGTTTGTCGGAGGATAGTTTTGACCAGCAATCCCCAAAGCACCCAATGGGGTTTTTGGAGAATAAACATGTAGACAATTTCAGCAGTTCTCATGTTGCGTTTGCAAATTAAACATGAGGAAGTAGAACTTCATTTTCTTTCAATCAGGCCCGTGCGTTTATTTCATGCCAGATATCGGTACTTTTCAGGATATTTTTTCAAACTCTCGTGTCAGATCAGTTGGCGTCTACAATCCGATGACAGACTGAACCTACTCATCATATTTGTTCAGTATTATGCTCAAGACACCATTGCAAAAGTACGGTTTTGGTCAATGGGACACACACAACAGGTCTACATGTTTTTCCTCCCCTCAAACATCTGGCAAAGTTTGTCGGGAAGCTTTTTAGGATTTTAGAACTGTGGTGCACCTGTTCCTTTTTGCTGACAGGACGATAATCTGTCTTCTGCATATACGTTTTATAGTAGTTTTATATTTGAAACAAAATGTTTAACTCCCTGGCAACATATGTTGTTTTTCGCCCTTCTTCATTTTTAATTCGGCCACGCATAAAATCATTTTTGTGATGTCGGGAAGACATGCCAAAAATTTTAATGCCTCTGTAAAACTTTATCAAACAAAATACGTCAAAAAAAAGTTCTTTGCATTTTCGTGGGAAAAAAGCTACTTCTTCTTCTTTCTAATAGCACTTTTTAAAATTTTGCTTCCTTTAATTTTGTGGTTGCTATGGAAGATACTGTTATAATTGTGGAGATCAATCCAAAATTACATCTTTTTTTTGCTTCTCTAAAAGCTTTTAGGATTTTAAAATATTTACAACATACGTTTTATAGTAGTATATTTAAAAATGAATATTTTTGACTGTGTGCTTTTAGTTTATAAATATAAAAAGATTAGCTAGTTTTAAAATGTATATTTCAGTTTCATTTGAATATTTTTTGAATAGAAGTTGCAAACCATTTTGCGAATATTTTGATATTGAATATAAACCCATAAGCTGTTTAATATTGTAAAGTGTTTTATTTTGAAACCAGAACACATTAAAATAAGGCTCATTTGCAGTTATATGATCAGCTTTAGTGATATTTAAATTTTAAAAAAATAGTCTACACGTACGAAAACATTCTTTCAAAACCACACACCACATCTCATGCTATGTCTTCCATACAGCAGGAAATATTTGTGTATACTCAAAAAATTTAATACAGGATACATTTCAAAATGTTAAATTTTTTTTAAAATTTGGTATGGATACATTGTGGAACTGTCGGGTAACTTCACTGAACAAAATTGTTATAAGTGTACTGTTTTGAAAGACAAAATTTATTAGGGAGAACTTTTCTCACAATAGAATTGGTAATGACTGAATTGTGTGAAAATGTAGTTATCGATGTGTGATATTTTTCCTTGTAAAAAAAGAAATAGAAATAAAAGAAATTAAACTTGAGTAGAATATGGTTAGAAGTACTGTCATGCGCATTTGAAGAAGTATATCCCTCATTTAAATTAAAAATTATTGACTGAATATGTGTTATGTCAATCACAAATGCCGATGTAGAAAAGAAATTTTTAATTAATACAAGAAGTTCGAAAAGGAGAACACTAGAAATGAAAATTTAAATTTTTCCAAAAAATATTCAGTTAATATAAAAATATCATTTATATGATTTTAATTAAAATAAATTAAAAGTATTGAAATCTTTTTTTTTTATGTTTTTTTAAATTAAAAATATAATTGAATAGAGAAAGATAGGTTTTATTTCATAAATATAATCATCGTATGTATATCACCGTATGCACCATTTATTGTCTTATTGTTTAAAAAAAGAGATAGGACCTTCGCTCTTTTTACCTCATTGTTTTTTTTAAAAAAACAGGAAAGTGAGCGCGTTTTCTTACTCTCATATTCAAAAATGAATACAGGATGCTTTTTACTGGTTCAAACCGCAATACCAATATATATAAAGAGTGTTTTTTTTCCAGGTATAGAAGTTTAAGTTGGCATTACTTTCAAAGATGGCGACCGATTTAACAGCTGTTAAGTGATTTATTCTCGGTTTGGTTTGGCAATTCATCAAAACGATCATCAAACAATGCGTAGATTCGTCGAATGGGCCCAAAACGAGATTGCGTTGTTCCCGATTTTCATAAGCGCATTTTGTTTAGCGATGAAGCGCACTTCTGTTTGAATGGCTACGTCAACAAACAAAACTGCCGCATTTGGAGTGAAGCTAATCCACAAGTGTATGTCGAAACACCGTTACATCTAGAAAAACTGACTGTTTGGTGCGCTTTATCGGCTGGTGGATTCCTTCTTCAAAAACGAACAAGGCCACAACATTACAGTCAATGGTGATCAGTATAGAGCCATGATTACTAACTTTTGCATTCCTGAATTGAACAATCATGATGTCCAGGAGCTGTGGTTCCAACAAGATGGCTCAACATGTCACACAGCTGGTGCCACAATCGATTTATTGTAAGACACGTTTGGTGTTTGCCTAATTTCACGTTTTGGATCTGTGAATTGGCCTCCAAGATCTTGTGATTTAACACCGCTAGACTATTTTCTGTGGGGCTATGTAAAGTCTTTGGTCTATGCGGATAAGCCACAAACGCTGGACCATTTGGAAGACAACATTCGCCGTGTTATTGCCGATATACGGCCACAAATGTTGGAAAAATTCATCGGAAATTGGACGTCCAGATTGGACTGCATCCAAGCCATCCGTGGAAGTCATATGTCAGAAATCATATTTAAAATGTAATGCCACAAGGTTATCTTTCGAATAAAAAAAATTCATGTCAATCGAATAATACATCGTTGTTTTATTGCAATTTAAAGTTCTATACCTCTAAAAAAACACCTTATATATTATATATATATATAAATATATATATATATATTTATATAATATATATATATATATATATATATATATATATATTTTTTTAAAATATGACAGGAAAATAAGTTTTGTTTAAAGAAAATATAATTAGTTTTCTACTTTTGATACACTATTTATTTCCTTTTTTCCACCCTTCATTTTGTTTTTAATTTTACTGTGACTGAACATATAGGGAAATGACCCAGTTGCACTACAACTTTCAAACAAGATTGCCCAAGGACAACTTGACAGCTAGCTGTAAACGATTGATCTCTTGGTTCTTACTTTAAAGGGACCGAATTCAGTCAAATAATTGTCCCCGTTCGACCTCCCAAGTTTTAAAAGGGGGAAAGGAAAGATTTCCGTTGCATTTTTAAAGCGAATGGCAAAATAAGAGTAAACGCTTTCTTAATAACTTTTCAGGGGGAAGCTAACCGCTCAGAGGGTTACGTATACAGTTGAATAGGATGCTAATATTTCATTTTATTTTAAATTATTAGAACAATTTTGCATTTCATAATATCAACGAAGGTATTTTTAATGAATATTTTGTTATTTTACTTAGTTTGCTGTAAAAAAAACGAATTAAAATCATGTACAATTCATTTCTAAGAATATTATTTTTAAAGTTTTCCATTAAAACGATGTACTATTTCATTCTGTAAGTTCATTTAAAATTTCAGTTTATAAAATACTATACACTGCTCAAAACAATTAAATGAGTGTGAGGTTGTGGGTGGATCATGTGACTGGGGAATTTTTTGGATCACTGATGCATGACAGATATAGTAGACTATATAAGAAAAATCTACACATGTTTGTCAGGGAAAAAAGTGCATTTCATTGTCATTTGAGTTTAAAAGGGGAAAAATACAATTTGGCTTATGAGAAAAAAGGAATTATAAAGGTGTATCCTTGGAAGAAAATGATTTTTAAATAGAAGTATGGGGGATTACCCCGGTCGCCCAACAAGGTTGAATACATTCGAGGCAGGAAGTTAATGGAATTGTTGTAGAGGGATTAATGAGGAGCTACGATATTCTCTCTAACTCCTCCAGCAGAAAAATTTCCAGTTTTTTGAGAGTTTTGGGGTAGAATGATATCAGTATCTCATCTGCCTAGAGTTTTTAAACAAGCTCTTTTAGAGTCATGTCAGGAGATCATGCCGGGCATTCTATTTCTATGATTCCTTCCTCAAAAAGGAAATCCTCCAAATTTGCCTGAAGTGATTTGCCATTTTATTCCATTGACATGAAGTCATCTTCAATTATCACCAAGTAATTGAGTGCAATAGGTCTAATGATCTCATACCTATATGGCGACCGGCTAAAAGTCCATTTCAAATGATGTTAAGATTGATGCACCCATCAGTTGAAATGCCAGCATAGACCATCATTCCACCACTGCCAAATCTGACGCTTCCGTTAACGAACGCAGGATTGCTCCTAGTACCACGTCCTTCCAGATGTATATGCACCTATTATCAGTATGAGCAGGAAAGGCGATTTATCAGAGAAAAGAATATCAAGTCATTTTTTTCTCCTTCAGTTCACATGCTCGTTTACCCACTCCCAGTGGACGAGATGGTGTCTTGCTTGAAACGTAACACATTGCATTGATCTGCGAGCATAAAGACATACTGTGTGAAACCGGTTTTGGGCAATATTTGTCAAAAATGTCAATAAACGAGTAAAGGTGTTGGTAAAGAAGAGTGTCATTCATATTTCGGTGTCTCTGATCTGTTAGCATTAAATATCTATCTTCGTTGAATATTGTTGCATGTCTAAGACATTGCCCTGGTCTTCACCTGCATTAGCAGTCTCCAAAAACGTTTCTAGATCCTGGAAATCAAATTTTGTAAAACTCCAGTAGCTTTTGCTACTACAGCTTGTGTGTGGCCTCATTCTAACCGATCTACAACTTTTCAATCTTCTGATTATGTTCAATGACTCAATTGATGCATTACACTCATCATTACAAAGCATTTACTGAATGTTACCATTCAGTTCTGTTTTGTCTTCCATTAAATTGAAAGCCAAAATCCATTCGCTGCCACTAAAAGGTCATTTTGACGTCAAACTCAAAATTGGCATTTGGGATCTCTTCTTCAATTTTCTATAAAAAATAATTTCATTTATACCATTATGTTGTGTGATTCACATTATCCTTTAATAGTTTTGAGCAGGGTTGTTCTGATGAAACCCCAAGAGATAGTTTTACTAAGAGGATTCCGCCGTTACTTATTACAGACATAAGATTATAGACGTAGTTATTCCTAAATGATAAATTAGCTTAAGTTCATCAACAAATACAGATAGCTAGTTGTTCTTATATAATACAACAATTCGTGATGCAGACTATTGCTACAATCTTCATAAGCATCCGCTGGGACTCAAAAGAATGCCTGGGAGATCCTTCTTCAAATTAATTACAAGTAATAGTAATACGGTACTACAGTACCATTGGTATTGCCATCTAGTTTTACTTCTCTCCAAACACTTTATATAGTTTTACACATACGGATACCATGTTTTATCATCAAGAAGGTTGCAGGTAAAATTTCCATTGAGAGATTAAAGAGAAAAAACAAATTTATTTTAAGAAGGGAACTTCACGAGATACCAATATCATATTGAATGTTATTCACAAATCGCTCTTCTTATACAAATACTCTTTTTATCGTATCATTCAACGCAATTTGTCTTTTTCATTTAAATAACATTTCTGATGTATGATCTAATATTAGTTAACATTCATCAAATACTAAACAAAATATGTTCTAATGAGGTTGAATTCTTTAAATGCAATGCTTCCTCAAAAAGATAAAGAGAGAGGTACTTAAGATTTTCCACAAATAATAATAAATCACTTTAACACCAGAGTGCCTTTCACACTGGTTTGTAAGGCAGAAAGAATAGGATTTCAGATAACGATAAAAAGCTTTATTGCCTCCAGTACAGTAGGAAAAATGTAGAACATAGATTCATTGCAGCTAGAAGTCCTGCCTTGCATTTTCTTTAAGTACCGTCCATTTTTTTATTAAAGAGTCACTGGTCCTGAGGTTTATAAGCCCATAAAAAACAAACATGTTGTGTTCCCGTACGATATGGAATGATTTATTTCCTTAGATCATCTCTAGGATGTTGAATTATTTTCTTAACATAAGCAAATTGTACAATTTTATCATAATGTGAAAAAATGTGAACTTATAATATAGTTGTTTCTATTTGTCCAACAGGTAACGATTAAACATATGAATAACTTTAATACTGGTATTTTAACCCTTTCATCATTGAGTTTCGTCTCTCGTTTGGACCTTCCCCCAACGTTTTGTTCTTTCTTTTTTTCTGCTTTCTCCAAGGCGCAATTTTTGTAAAAATCATGTATTGAAGGAAACGACTTTGTTGTTGTTGTTTTTGTCATTTTTTAGATATGTGAGTTAAGCATATTTGTGTTACGTAACTCTTAATCAAATGATCAAAATAAAAAATCATATATAATAAATAATTGGTTAATCAAACAAATTAGTACCGAATAAATATTTTTTAACAACAGCATATATATTAATTACATAACACATGTATTATTTTCTTTGTTTTTTTAGAGTATGATATTTTTTTAAAACAAGGTGATATGTATAAACCCATCTCCCACTGGCTGAAATTAACTCCTAAAAATGAAGTACCAATTAATTCTCGTAAAATATTATATACGAATCTCTATCATCCATTTTATTACTGCCATCTATTAGTAACAAAAACAACGACTTTAGAAAGTGCTGTAACGTTTGAAACACCGCACGTGCAGCGCATCCTTAACGTTGAGAGATAGATTGAGATGAACGCGTTCTCGCATTCGTAACGGCCAAAAAGTTAATATCATTTGATCATGAAAATTTAGATAATAACTCCTATAGATTTAGAAATATGTGACAAAATATAAATTATGATTTATGCATATAAATAAAACACGACATTAAATGCAACGAAAATAAAATTTAAGTTCAATCCAAATTTAAAGAATTATACAAAAAGTTTAAATGTTCAAAATTTTTTAAAAATATTAAGCGACATGTATTGGCATTTTTAAAATTTTAGTCCTCTATTTCTAGGAATGTAATATAATAGGTAAAAATAAAAACTAATAACAATTACCACTAAGCTGAGTTGGACTCCGAAATTTTGAACTAACTAGAACCAATTTGGATAGATATATATGTGGCAGCCAAAGCCAAGCAGTCTTCGCGCGCAGGCGCAGCTAATGAGAACTGAAACTGTGGAAACTTTTGAACTAGTGAAAGTAGAACCAAAACTTTTAAGAGAGAAGCGAGAGAGAACGAGAGAGGTGCGCGAGCAGGCGTTACCTTCTGCATATCATCGTCAAACTTATCTGTTAAAATAGCTACCTTTTTAATTAATTTTTGTTTAATTTTAAAATAAATGTGAAGTAAGACAAACGTCTTGGACCCCTTGTTGTCTCCCACAAATTATGGGGGCTCGGCCGGGATCGAAAAAATTTCGATTTTGAACCAAAGTCTGGACAATGAACAAAAGCGTCCGTGAAGGAGACGCTCCGCCATTTTTTGGAAACTTCGTTCAACCTGTGTAGGTTTGAACTCAGCATGAATACTCCGCCTGTTAGAGGCCGGGATTTGGAAACTTCGTTCAACCTGTGTAGAGGTTTGAAATCAGCATAAATATTCCGCCTGTGTAGAGGTTGGAACTGTTGAATAAAATAACCTGTGTAGAGGTGTATTTTTCAACGAACCCTCAAAATTCCGCCTGTGTAGAGGTTGGAACTAACTCAGTGTGAATAATCCGCCTGTTAGAGGCCTGAACTACAATTTCACTATCCCCAATATCTTGAAAGAGAAAATAAAAATTACTTTATATGCGGTGATTCATCTCATTGCGCAAGAGATTGTGAGAAGCGTTTTAAGCCTAAAGAATCTAACGACCACATCCATAATAGAATAAACGTGAATACTTTGAAAGTCGAGAGCGAAAAACAAAATAGCGATGAATTCGCAAATCTTCAATACGTAAACATTTTTGTGGAAAATCAGCCCGTAACAGCCTTGATCGATTCAGGTTGCCAGATCCCAGTTTTAAATTCCTCACTAATTAGAGTGCAAACACCTTCCGAAGAAATAATAACATTAAGTTCATGTTTTGGCGAACAGCGTATGGTAGAAGTTAAACCGATAAATCTTTCTCTTAATCAACACTCTCCCGGTCTAAGTGTTCGAACGGCAATATCACCGACCTTGACCGAAGAATTTATTATACATCCCAGTGTATATTCTGAAATAAAGAAACTAGGCCACGCAAAGAGCGATGTTTTATTGAGTGAAAGTGGATCCTCTTTGAGTGCAGATTCTGGTGTTTCTTTTCCAAATGTTTCTGTTTCAAATGTGATAGAAAACTCTAGTTATGATTTGCCACATGTTAAAAACTTTAATACTAGAAATGATTCGAGTTCTCTAATTAAGGATTATAAATGTAATAAAATTAAGAGTACTAAGTTAAAATTGAGTACTATAAAAGAAAAATGTTCTGATATAGTATTGTGTAAGAAAGTAAATGGCGCCATGAAAACGAGTTCCTCAACGCCCCTTCACCTATGAAGAGTAAACATCGTCGGTTTGCCATGCTCCGAAAAATCTTCCAGCCCTGGCAGTGGAAACGGAGGAAAAAGAGAAATCGTTTTGAACAGACGTCCAGAACTCTACAGAGGAAAATATCGATGCGTTCAACCAAAGATCAACTTGTTAAAAAAGACGTTCTTATGCCTGTGAAACACAATGTTTTCCTGTGGAACCTTCCGGATGTCGAAGAGTTGCCTTCACATGATGGAGAAACTGTCTAGTTCAGAAAAATTATGATATGTTAAATCTCTATGTATTTGTCGTATAGTCCTTGTCTGTTCCGTTTTTTTTTTGTATGTTTCAGATTCTCCTCTGGTCTTGATGAAAAGGAAAAAAAGGGAAAAAGGAACGTACCGCTGCGGACAGCGTACAGTCAGGCTGGCCGATTGTGGCTGCCAAAGCCAAGCAGTCTTCGCGCGCAGGCGCAGCTAATCAGAACTGAAACTGTGGAAACTTTTGAACTAGTGAAAGTAGAACCAAAACTTTTAAGAGAGAAGCGAGAGAGAACGAGAGAGGTGCGCGAGCATTTACCTTCTGCATATCATCGTCAAATATATCTGTTAAAATAGCTACCTTTTTTAATTAATTTTTGTTTAATTTTAAAATAAATGTGAAGTAAGACAAACGTCTTGGACCCCTTGTTGTCTCCTACATATATAATTCTTATTAATTTTAAATTATTCAAATTAACTGTGAAATTTTCAAACAACGCTTCTATGAAACTTTTGTAGGTTCTAAAATTAGATATTCAATATAAATTTTAATACTTTACTCTGTCTTTTTACTTTGCAAACAGTACTTTTCAAAAAGTATATCTATTATTTTTTTTAATTTTTAAAATTAGATCAGCTCTTACATGTCTTCTCAAAATAGAAGACAGTGAACAATACTTTTTAATGATGTATGCAATAGTACTTCTCAAATTTAATCATCACTCATTAATTATGCAGTTTCCAGAGTTTAGTACCTCTAAATGTGATTTATCATGCATTATTTACTTTTGCACTATCTAGACAGGTTTCCCAAGTAATCAATAAAATGAAAATAGGTGTATCATTTTTGTTTTGAAAACTTTAAATAATTTCTTTTAAATTTTGAATATTTCAAGGCATACTTTCAAGCTAAATGTTTTTAAGTTAGGTGTACATACATATTTTTTAAAATTTATTTTTATATCTCTTACGAATTCTTCGCATATCATTACATTCGGAGAATACCCGGACGATTCCCATACCAAATATTTTTTGTTAATCCAAGGGGAACTCCTTAATTGCTGAAATAATGCGAAAATAAATCCAATAAAATATTTTAATTACATTTTTAAAATTAAAAATAAATATTTTAAATGAGTTTATTTATTTTCGAATTTCTGTTTGATACTTAGTTTTATTTTTTATTTATTTATTATTTTTTTAACCGTGCATTTTTAAATTAATAATATCTCTGGAGATTAACACGACAAATCAATTATAACATTCATGATAGAAATAAGAGATTCGATGAATTGGCAGAAATCTGCTTCTGGAATTTCTAGTACTGTACCGGTATCTGCATAAGCCAGTAACAGCCTCCAGACAGGATTGATCACTTTTGTCTAGTTATCATGTTACTAGGCTTCGGTACCAAGCGTCGCGGGTTCTGTCCTCGGAACCACATCTACACATTTTTCAGTCTGACATAGAAATTTTGTATCCATTTACCGGTAAAATATGTGATATAAAATATCAAACACAAGTAACTGGCGTTCAATGAAATTTCGCACTTTATCTTCTTGATAATAGTTTCAAGGAGCTTCTAGCTAATAGCTTAGAAGCTCAAAATACAATTTTGCTACTGGAGTAGTTTTTAAACTTGATAACACTGCTTTTCATTAACTGTATTGTTAGTAACAATTGAAAAAAAAGTTAATGACGCATGTTTCTGCTTACTTTTAACGGGAATTTTGTCTCCTTAACATTTAAGCCGAAAGCTTAAGAAAAAATTTTGCAAAAAAGTCAAGAAAATTCTTTTATTAATGCCTTAAAACTTATACCCTTTTAATTTTCCCCAAATGTATTCTATAATCAATTGCAACACAAAGCAATGCAATAGAAATGCATTTAGATTAATATTACATCTAGTTTATTAAGGCATAAAATATTTTCAACAAAACCATTAGGATAAGGAAGTGAGCAGTTTCTGAAAGTCAAAAAGACTAGTAATCTTTGGGAAAGTCCAAGGGCAGAAGTCTGTCTTTCTCCTTGGCCCGCAGGTCTTTGTTGAGCATAATGGAACGGCCTTCTCGCCCTGACTCCCAAACTGCTCTGGCTAGAATAACAAGTAGCCACTTGAAATGTTTTCCTATGATTGAAGCAGGAATATAACCAACCCACACGTCAGAAATGCTGCAAGCATCCAGCTTCACCGGATCCCATTCTGAGATGCTTGGGACAATGTAAGGGGGACTTAATATACGTTTCCCTTGTTATTATAGATTGTTTTGGTGGTCAGCAACCTTCTGCAGCCCTGTCAGATCGTTCGAGGATAAGAAACAACAACATAATACTTTCCATTAAGAGCCAGCACTTGTATTAAGTCATTTAAATTAATCATTATTCACTTTATCAATAGTAGACGATTTAACTATTAACAGATATAACTATTAACATATATCTAGATATATGCCTGTAAATAAAGAAAACAATGGTATATAGAAGGATTAACATAAAATAGCACGGGAAATAATTGTTCGTATATTTTTCCAAATTGACGTCATCACGTTCAGCCTCCTATGGAAACCTTTCTTTTGATTTCAATATTTCTTGACTTTAAATGATTGCATAAAAATAGTTGCTCTCCATAACGACTTGATTCCATTAACACGACACGCCGTAGAAGAATAAAGCGTAGAAAACGGGTCCAATTCATCGCAGGAAACTATTTGCTGACCTTGTATTTCCGCTTTAAATGTCATTCTCCCATTTAAGGAAACATGTCCTGATGTGATAAAAGGATGGAAGCTGGAAAACCAGCTCCCTCAAAAGCGTTTGTATTTGTTTTATGAATGCAATATACTGACTATTTTCTTGATTCTTTGAGAAAAACGCTGTTGTTTAGAAATAGATTAAAATGTACATATGTAAGATGCATAAACTGGTGAGGTAATGATTATAAATATATCCTCTTTTGAAAACCGTTCACTAATCCGCATTGATTATTTGTTTTTTTATTCTTGGGGACAATTTGTAGTTTTTTAAAAATATTTAATGGATTCAAATGAAAAAGAGCCATTGTTATTGCTGTAGGAAATACTGAAAAACAATCATGCAGTGAATATAAATGATGTAACAATTTGAAAATAAATTACGCAACGCATTTTTGAATCTATACACTCTTTAGCCAATGTGCTTCAATAACACAATTTTTATTAATAGTTGTTTACTAAGTTATTACTGATAAACTGAAACGATTTTCATTATTTACTTATTAGTAAAATCATAGTTTTAAATTATTAATTCTTTATTTCTTCCACTAATCGCCTATGCTTAGCTTTAGTTTTTATTTAAATACGTCCTTTTTTTAACTATGTGTATTCTTATTTTTCATAATAATTCACTTTTCCGTTTTCTAAAATCATACATTTTTTTTTAGCTTTTTTATTATTATAATTAAGTTATCCAATTTGAGCTTCATTACTATATTTCCTTAGACGAATGAAAACTATATTTAATACACTATTTTTTTATTAATATTCTGGTTTACTATTTTAATTGCTAAGATATTCTTATATAGTTACGAATGATTTCATATTATTATATTTTTAGTTGTTTAGCAAGTTTCAAAAAATGTAGGTTTCACAATTAATGCCAAAAAAAATTTTCAATGCAAAAAATAATTAAATAACTTAAAAGTAAATTTTGCACAGCTGAGATCAATTTTTTTTGACTAATCTTTCTTTAATAATCACAGTAGCAATAAAGAAAAAAAAACATCTAAGTAAATTCCTCGACTTTTAAATAACTCTTTTTTTTTTTTAAAAAAAAGGATCCTTATAAAAATACATTTGCATTACTTTATCACTAAATATTTTTTTGTTTATTTTCATTCGACTGACAAAAATAAACAATTCAATTGCGGCACAATATTTTATAAGCATTTGCTGAGTGTTTAAAAATATTAGAAGGAATATTTGCACAGCGTTTGATCTTACAGTCATTTTGAGTAAATGCAATAAAATGCAGAAAAAGAGTTCTCTACGAGCATTAAAATCGTACCGCGGAAACATCCTTCAAATGGATGCATCGAATTACTGGATAGTTGCAAATTTTCATCACAATTTGTCAGAATATGAATCTTTTATGGATCACCAAGTAATATGCCGACAGAGCGTGGGCCACGCGTTCCAACGCACGATATCCAATACATTTTTTCCATGCATGGAATAAAATGTGTTGGGGGGCATTCGAGGAATCCATATACCATGTAGGCAGTTCGAGTTACTCGTGGTCCCTCCTCACTGTGCTTATTATCTTGCAATGATTCATGTTTATACAAATTGTGATGCAAATTAGCATATATCCGACAGTCCGATGGAACCATCTGTGGGTACCTTTCGCGATACAATTTTTATGCTGCTAGAGCATTTTATTCTTCCAATCCGTATATCGTCCAGCCAGTATGGTGGCTATGACCCTCGACTTACAACCGAGTTGGTTCGTGTTCGAATCCTGTGTAAGATATGGTTGTATTTTCTTCGGGAAAGAAGTCGGTCTTTCGCCTGCAATGGATTCCCGTCTCGAAAGGAAAGCAGTGCATCTGTTCTTGGTATATGCTGGGATCATCATTTGTAATAAATGCGTATTTCCTTCTGCTGTATTGTACGATTTCTGTTCTTTTTCACTTGTATTTCATATGTTCCCAGGATAAAAAACACACCACAACATTAATCCGTGTATCAGGCGCATGTCTGCCAGCTTGGTGTTTGTGAATTGTTCCTTACTCTTCTAGGGGCGAACGCTGAAATGACTGTGGTAATGTTGGACTGTTTCCTAAAATATTCTTAACGAAAACCTTTCCAACCATGAGTTGCAATGCAAATCTGAATTTTTGTGTGATGTCCCTTACCTACCCTTATAGCTTGTCCCAATGATCCTGGAACACCCTGATATACATATATACTACTAAATAAAAAAATAACTTTTTCACTGTTTTTTTTGAATAAATGGATATTTATTTAACAGAATAATCATTTTCTGTAACAACACATGTTTCATTTATTGCTTCAACCGTAATCTAGTATAAATATTAATGTGTCTTATTTTTACGAATATGAATAATGATATGCATAAATAAATGTTACTTGCATTTCATCTTATGAAATAAATTTTAAGTATTCATTAGCAGGTTCCACAGGGAGTAAAAAGAGGAAAACAGACTTTCCCGTCTGTTTCCAATAATTAAATAACTAAGTTATCGAAACATTCGCTTGAAGAATTATTACAAACAACTCCGAAGAACATGATCAATTTTTTCGAATATGATTGAAAACAAAGTATTTTAGTATATATTGATTGTATTGATAAATACGTTTGCAATGATTGAAAATTCCTTTTTTTTAAACATGTACCTATTTTACTTGTGCTTTAGATATTTTTCTTTACTAAATTATTGAAACCTATTAAATTTCTCCTGGTACAGAAACATTTTTTTTTTCATTTCCTTTTGATAATGAAAACCTGCTTCAATTTGAAAAATTAAAATCATTAATTTTTTTCAATTTATCTCCCTAATTTATTTACTTGGATTTAATGTTTTATTTTATTCGCTATTAAGTTTTAATGATCTAATAAAACATTAACAGGACGTAGGAACTCCAGAATTATATTTTTAAGGTACACAAACACATTTTCTCTTCAAACAAACTACATATTTTATTTCTTATATTTATTGTGTTAATAACGTTTAATTCCTTAATTTTATTGATCCTAAATACACTTAAAAACTAATTTAAAATAATTGGAACTTCTTTCCACCTTTCAAAAAATTATTTCAAGATGATTTAACTGAGCAATATATTTTGTTTCAATCAATTAAAAAAAAACAAGACCAGAATTGAAATAAAAAATGTAAATATAAATTTTTTTAAATAAGATGACTCCGTGTAATCTCTTGAGTAATTTTGTTTGAATAATGTTAATGTCCAAAGAAATATTTTACACTATTTATTATATAACGTCGAAAATGTATGCCCATGATAATCGTTGCCACGAACCTGCCAAATCGTTTTACTCGTAGAGGAGATTTCTTTTGACATTTAGAAGATTGATAACGAAATGCATCGATACAAAAATATTGAAGCTCATGGTGCACCAGCCTTTATCAAATTCCTTAATGCATAAATAAAATAAAATATTTTTCCATCAAGATGAATAAATCAAAGATTAAAATAGCGATAATTTTACTTCAATTTTATATATTTCATATATTTTTATAAATTTTAAGAGTATAATTTATTAAAATATTTTATCCATGCAACATGCGATCTATAAAAATATGATCGATTAAAGAAAGTACTTCAATTTGCCTTTATATTTATTTAGTCATGTCAAAAAGGATATTGATAGGGAAAACGCTCTGATAAATTAAAAACAAAATAAGTACTTAAAAATCCCTTTTGCTCTTCTGAAAGATCTTATGAATATGTTGGATGATCGATCAAATCATTTAAGAACGCAACTAAAGATAAATTATTAAATAAATTATGAAACAATTCCACCATAGAACAAAAAGTATTTGAATAAGCATAGGCATATGAATCGTTAAATAATCATTCACCTCATTAGTTTCTGGAGGACTTTCTCAATAATTACTTCACACTTCACAGAGAAAGAGCTATTTTTTTATTTGGGATCATCAGGTGGGACCTCAATCATTTTGTTAATATAGATATATTAAATCATAGGAATATTAAGGCGGAATATATAGGAATATTAAGTTCATCTCATTTCCAATAAATACCATTATATTGAAAAAGATAAGCTATTTATAAAAAAAAATCATAATAAATACTTATTTCTATGTATTTAAAAATTTACATTGCTTGACCCTTTATATCTATCGACACTACTTATAAGTATCAATCACTTTAAATTACATAGAATAACCATTTTTACGAATACTCTGGCGAAAAAGAGCAGGAATATTCTTTTAAATCAACTCTTCCAAAGATATATGATAGCACGGATTCTACGATAAGTATTTTAGGGGAGAATAGTTTCATAGCAGAAGTTACGTTTTCAGCAGACAATTTTATTGGATTATGAAGGTTCTCAAAAACTAGTTAATGTCAAAAGGTAAGTGTCTTGTTTTCGTTTTTTTTTGTATGTTAATGTAGAGCTTAGAAAACGATTTGATCATTTATTTTAAGTGAACAGTGTATATAATTAATTATACAATTGAACAACTTAGTGATCCTTATAAATACCGACATTACACTGGATTTTAGAGCAATAAATTAGTTTTTTCTTTCATCCATATGGCATATTGTTGTTTTTTGTGGTGCTGTAGAACAGCATTTCTCAAACTGTGGGGCGCGCCCCTCTAGGGGGGCGTGATAACTCTACGAAAGGGCGCGAGCATATTGAAAAGTCGAAACCCCAGATTATTTTTTTAAAAAAAATTATTAATTCACTGAAACAAACAAACAAAATACATTCTGAAATAATAAAATATACCGTTACACTAATATAATACACTTATAAGTGTATCAGTACTGCTTAATGTATTTTAAAGTTAATTTAATAATACTAAGTTAAGAACAAAATAACTATACCAGGAACGAATAAAAAATGAACCTTGCATTCCAAAGCCTTAGAATAATTTTATGGATAGCAATGCACAGAAAAGATCAAAGACGTATATATACGTCCATGACAATAACCTTTTTCTTCATTTAGCGTTAAGTATAGTATTATTGCATTAAAACACTTATTTTCTTGATGAATTTTTGCATTCCAAAACTGGCGATTAAAATTTACGCGATTCGCTCCCCAATGCTGCATTAAAACGAATAAATAAGCAAATCCTCTGAGGAGTAAATACTTCACAATCGCTATACAGGTCCCTTTTTTGCATTCCAAAATAATTTTATGGATAGCAATAAATACTTATAAACACTATACAATCCCTTTGGCTTTTTGCATGGCAAAGGTTTGCCTTCGGAATAATTTTATGGATAGCAGTGCAAACTTAGGAATAAAGATCAATGACGTATATATACGTCCATGACAATCAACACTTTGGCTGAGCCAGACGTTCATATACGCCGATGGCACTTATGAGGTTTGATTCGTATTGTAGCTTTAGCGTCTAAGTATGCATTAAATACTATGTTATTGTATTAGGAAATCCTCTGAAATAAGTAAAATCACAAACAGTATACAGGTCCCTTAAAAAGATTTGCATTATATAATATGTTAATGTATGGAGCGTCTAAGTATAGTATTATTGCATTAAATACTATGAATAAATAAGCAAATCCTCTGAGAGAAAAATAAGTAAATACTTCACAAACACTAGCAATGCACAGAAAAGATCAAAGACGTCCCATGACAATTTTTGCATTACGCCGATGGCAAAGCCTTCGGAATAATTTTATGGATAGCAGTGCAGTAAATACTTCACAAACACTATACAGGATTCCAAAGCCTTCGGAATAATTTTAAAGATCAAAGACGTATATATACGTCCATGACAATCAACACTTTGGCTGAGCCAGACGTTCATATACGCCGATGGCACTTATGAGGTTTGATTCGTATTGTAGCTTTAGCGTCTAAGTATAGTATTATTGCATTATATACTATGTTGGAGGGGGGCGAATTGTGAAATGGACAGGTCCCTTTTTTGCATTCCAAAGCGGAAAATTTTATGGATAGCAGTGCACAGAAAAGATCAAAGACATATACGTCCATGACAATCAACACTTTGGCTGAGCCAGTCGTTCATATACGCCGATGGCAGATGAGGTTTGATTCGTATTGTAGCTTTAGCGTCTAAGTATAGTATTATTGCATTAAATACTATGTTATTGTATGGAGGGGGGGCGAATAAATAAGCAAATCCTCTGAGACAAACACTATACAGGTCCCTTTTTTGCATTCCAAAGCCTTCGGAATAATTTTATGGATAGCAGTGCAGAGAAAAGATCAAAGACGTATATATACGTCCATGACAATCAACACTTTGGCTGAGCCAGACGTTCATATACGCCGATGGCACTTATGAGGTTTGATTCGTATTGTAGCTTTAGCGTCTAAGTATAGTATTATTGCATTAAATACTATGTTATTGTATGGAGGGGGGGCGATCAAAATTACGATTGAATATTGGGTCGCAAACATTCAAACTTTGAGAAGCACTGCTGCAGAATCATCACTATAGTGCAATATACTTTTGCTTTTTTTGGGGTGGGCATTTCTTTTTATCTTAACTTATTTATTTTGCTTTTTTATTGTTTTAATTTGATGTTTTCAAGAATATTTTAACTTTGAATCTGATCTTGTTTTTTTTTTTTTTTTGCCACAGAGAATTAAATGGAATATCTATCATTATTTCAAGTATAACAAAGTTTTAATTTCTTTACATGTAACTGAGATTTAACAATAACTGAAGATTTTCTTGGTACTATTATTATTATTATTATTTCCTTTTATTAGAAAGTCTGGAAAAAGGAAGCTCAGTCTTCAAAAGGCTTTGGATTTGTTACAGAACTTGACGATAAAAGAAGATTTTTCACAAAAGCCTAACAAACGTATCTGCTGGAATGTTCGTTAGACTCATTCTTAAGTTGACGATCAAGAAACTGAACAAGATCTAAGGTACAGTAGTTCATGTTAAGGTATCCGACTACGTTAGGAACCGTGATTTTAAAAAAGCGCATAAATGGATAATTTTCATGATATTTAGTGTCACTTCGATTAGAATACATGCATAAAATTCTTTTAAGAACATTCTGACAAAAATTATTTAAATATAATATTTTGGCAAAAAATTAACTTAGAATAATCTTTTTTCCAAATGTTCTCCTTCTGTGAAAAATGCTTCTATTATAAGAATATTTTGCCTGTATATAGCCCAGACCTCCCTACAGAGGTTGAACAAGAAGTTTTGAAATATATGACTTAGATGTGGGTTTATTCATATTTTACGACAACAGCGGGGATCAATTTTAAGAAAAAAACGCCATTAATTATTTCAATGGGTGTTAACGCTGAAAATAATGTGAATTTTTCAAACATTCTAGTTGAGCCTCTGTAGAGAGGTCTGAGCTATATACAGGCAAAATATTATTATAATAAAACCATTTTTCACAAAAGGAGAACATTTGGGGAAAAAATATTAAGTTAATTTTTTGCCAAAATATATTTAAATAATTTTTTTTGTCAAACTCTCCTTAAAACAATTTTTTGCATATATTCTAATCCGAGCGACACTAAATATCATGAAAAATATCCATTTATGTGCTTTTTTAAAATCACGGTTCCGAACGTAGTCGGATACCTTAAGAAAATACAGCATTTCCTATCCCAGGATACAGTGCTTTTAAAAACATCTAATTGAAACCTAACTCAAAATGCATGCTAATCAATTTTTGTATATTAATGAACAGAATAACTATTTTCTTTGAATATCCTCAAATTACTTTTATGTGCAAAAGCAGTTTTTCTGTATATAAAAAAGTAAATAAATTTTAAAATCTTAATAATCCTTAAAAATAAATATTTCTGTGCTTTAAAATATTAGTGTTCCATCGTTATTTAGCATTTTTAAGAGCTGAAACTGCGTTAAAAAAGTCATTCGGTCTTTTCGAATTATAAAAATATTTTAGAACTTTGTGGACTGACGGTACTTTAAGGTACACATTAAATTAATTAACTTTACAGATTCAATTTACCAAATATAAGTATTTTATTTATGTATATCCCTTAATTTTCAGTGTAGTGATTAAAAAAATATTCCATATAATACATTGCATTAAATCATAATGCGATAGATAAAATGTTAAAATCTCTAATGACAGAATTAATTAAAATATTGGCAAGCAAAATTTATAAGATCCTTAAATATAGGAGCAGTATGTTTTCGGTTGAGAGTAGCTTTGTTGAAGAGGAAGATAACAGGGTTCACACCTTTTAGAATGTTTGCACTCATTAATGAAATTTGCATCACAAAAAGTATACATTGTGTATGACCTCAAAATCTATAAATATAATTTGAATAAAATAGCAACAGTTTTATTCAATTTATTTACTGAGCTAATTTTATGTCATTTGTTTCTGTTAGCTCATTTAATTTTAGAATAAGTTTAATATGAGACAAACGTACCCTCTTTTCTACAATGTTTTTTTAAATCAAAAGTGTGATTGATTGTTGATTTTCTCGTCACAGACTACAGGTTAATTACTGCCACCTTTTTTATCTTAATTCAAGGAAAACTTTGCTCACAAATATATGTTCACCCAAATATAGAAAAAAAAATTCTCTATATTTGACTGTCTTGGCGGGCCAAAAAAAAAAAAAAAAAACTTTTAGAAGGTCACTGATTGCAAACTCCAATTTAATTTAACAATAATTACACTCGTTCCTTATCTAGAAGATTAATTTTCATTTGCCAGGAATAAAATACTTATTTATTATCGTAACAGTACTTACAAATTAGTACATGATTTGTATCATTTTGCACTAGCATTATTTTCAGCCATTTTGAAAAAAAAATCGCAATCCCCATGTAAATTCTTTTTATGTTGATCTTTTAAAAAGGAAAGTCATTTTATACTATCAAGTTAAATCTTCTTGTCCCTTTCTCTTACGGATGAATAAGCAAATGGCGTGGGTTTGTGTCTGCTTTGATTAAATCTCCTTTCAAAAAGAAATCTTTCTGCCCAAAAGATTTTGGAGCTCAATGTCAAATTGAATTTGTTGAAGAGAAGACAATTCTGTCTTTCACTGCTAGAAAAAAATTCGATAATGTCATTTCCGTCTTAATGTGTCGGGAAGGAGGAGTTTCTAGTGTATGAGATAGAAAAGAAAAGAAATATTTATCCCAGTGTTTGAAATATAGATCCATTGCCAATTCTAACACAGTTGATCCCCAATTTACTGAACTGTCATTGATCTCAGTAGAAGATTAGGTCAAACTATACAGTCGACGAATTTCTTCAAATCAAAAGACATCGCAAAATGTCACGATTTGCAGCGAATAATGGAAAACATTTCCAACGAATGTTACAGTACAAAAAATACGACAGCATTTGGGAGAATGTGTTTTACTTTTAACCTGGAAACTTTTTTATTTGGCAAAGTTAGTCGACGGTATAACAGATAAGTACCAAAGATGATTATAAATGAAATTTTACTATGTCCAGTTTTATTGAAACATAGAAATTTTTATAAATCTACAAGCGTGTACTCTATCTAATTTTTTTATTCTTTTATATTTTTGTTATTGTGTGAAACAATCTTCGTGAAAACATGGAATTTATTAGTGAATTATTAATTATTTAAATATTAACTCTAATGTATGTAATGAATTATTTAAGCACTTAACATTTATTATATATATATATGTTATTGTGGATGTCCAAAATTGGAGAATGTCGATTTTCACCGGTGGATGTCGACACACAATACATACATCGGTGAGAAAGACCGAATATTGTATTGCAATCTTGAAAACTTTAATGCATTGATTGAGGGGAAACGAGAAGACTATTGTTTTTATTTTTCAAAAGAAAAGTACTCTAAAATGCTTTCTGAAGTAGTTTTTGCTAAAGCTAAGTGCAGCACACCTTTGAATTACAAACGATTAAAACATTTTAACGTTTTAAAAATTAATGTTGAAGAGAAGTTAATTATACCATTAAAACTAGGAAAACGAATATATACAGTATTATGTTACCAATGACGATTTGTTCAGTATGCTATATGAAACTCACATCAGAACAGGCCACGGAGGAAGAACACGTATGCTTAAAGAGTTTCAAATTAAATACAAAAATATTACACGTGAAGTTGTAATGTTGTGTTTAAATTTATGCAAACAGTGTCAAATGAAACACATTGCACCTAAGAAAGGTTATAGTTGTTAAACCAATGATCAGTTCCGAGTTAAACTCAAGATGTCAACTTGATCTGATTGATCTGCAGTCAAACAGCGATGGCGAATATAAGTTCATAATATCATGATAATTTAACTACGTTTGTTTAGCTACGACCTTTGAAAACTAAGAGAGCTGAAGAAGAAGCGTATCCCGTTCTTTCAATATTTTTAACATTTGGTGTTCCAGCAATATTGCAATCACGTAGCGGAAGATAATTCAGTTATTAAATCATATCCGAAATATACGGTATGTGGAAAGATGTTAGGATAGTTCATGAAAGCCTCGTCACAGTCAAACACCAGGCTCAGTTGAAAGTGCCAATCAGGATATACAGAATATGCTAACTGCATGGATGAACAATAACGATACAAATAAAAAGTCAGAAGGTTTACCCTTTGTTCAATTTGCAAAGAAACTACATACCACGAAGAAATACGCTAAAGTCCTTGTGATTCCATGTTTGGCGTTAAGGCAAAAACAGGCCC
Source organism: Trichonephila clavipes (assembly GCA_019973935.1). Taxonomy (NCBI): domain Eukaryota; kingdom Metazoa; phylum Arthropoda; class Arachnida; order Araneae; family Nephilidae; genus Trichonephila; species Trichonephila clavipes. The sequence goes on from BMAU01003580.1 coordinate 185,489, forward strand.
AACATCGTCTTTTTTGCATAGTGAACAAACCGCAAATATCGAAACCGAAGAACAGCTTGAAGAAACTGGTAATATTTCTGGAAAAAAATTGAGCGGTGATCATACCAAAAACCATATTCCAAAGAAAAATACTGAAGAGGATTTGCAATATACCACTCCTTTACATCAAATTCTGGCTGAAAAACACGAGTTATATAATTTTTTAAAAAAGAGCGGCCGAGGAAGATAATCTTCTACTGCAAGAAACAAAATGGAATATCACAGAAAAAAAATTGCCCCTGCTCAAATTGGTGATACTGTACGAATGCATGTACCTGATGTAGACCGTGGTTGTACAGATAACCGATATGTGTTAGAGATTGCTGTTGGAATAGAACACTCCGACTCTATAAACTTGGAAATGAAAATGGTACCCTCAAGCAGCTTTACACACGTAATCAGTTCGTAATTTGTAAAGAAAAATTACTTTCCATTGATAAGATTTTTTTTCAAGAAATGTCACTGAAAGAAGAAGCTGCAGCAAATTCGAGAAGCGGTGGGCAAGGCTATACACGCTGTCATTGCAAAAGGAAGTGTGTCACAAATAAATGCAGTTGCAAAATGTTGTACGCTCCTTGTGCAATTCAAAATATCATAATAGTTTAAGTTGTTTCAATAAATAAGATTTGAATCACATAACTTAGTAAGTTCTTTTCTTACTATTATTTTATTTTCTTATTTAGAATGTACTGTATAATTAAGTAAGTTTTTAACTTCTATAATTTTCCTTTCTTATTTCCAATGCACTGTGTGTTTTTAGTTCTTGTCATTCTTCTCAGAAAAAGAAGCGAAAATTTTATCGCGACTGAATTATGGAGAATAAAATATAAACGTCCGACATGTTCAACATTCTCCATTAGTGCATGGTGAATGTCAACATGTACTAGTGTAAGTTTAGAAAAAAAGGATATTTAGCAAATATTTCAGACATACGCCAAGCGGCAATGTGAATGTTGATATTCACCGGTGAAAGTAAACATTCTCTAGATTTCGGATTTCCACCGTAACACACACACATATATATATATAAGAAATGAAGAATTTTGGAGTATATTACACTTTTACTGGTTTTTACATCTTGTATATGGAGTGATTTGTAACTTAAGGTTTCGATTTTAAGTAAATTTATTCAATTTAACTATCTTCGATTCGGTAAGATTCCATTGATTTTTTTTTCACATTTGCCATAGAAAATAAGATATTCAGAATGTTTGTAGCACTTTCACGTCAGAAATTTAAAACATTAGTATTTCACTTTGTTCTACTATAAGTGAGATGTCAACATTGTTCGCGAACCATACTGTATTGTTTTAATTCCATGAGCTATTAAATTACTTACACAGCACTCAGAAGCTACTCGAGGTATACTTGGTTTACTCTAAATACGATAGAATCATCGTTCAATATGTGACGCAAATGCTTTGGTTGAGCAGACTGATTCAATTGAATGAATTCTATAATGTTAATTGCATCTGATTTTATTACACCATTATCATTTAAATTTAAACAAGTAATACATAAAAAATTAAGTCAATTCCTACATAGATCAACAAAGAAAAATTTTAATTTAGCTATTTTTATTAAATAGTTACAATTGATATAAATATGCATATACATATTTCAGAATCACAATATTAAGTGGTAATTAATTTTTATTAAGTATCATTAATAAACCGTATTCTCATCCAAAAAACAAATATTTAAAATTTCAGTTCAACTGAATGCTTTAAAACGTGAAAAAAAAAACATTTTCAAGTTTTGACACAAGTCGCCAAAAATGATGCCTACGTGACTATATTTGTAACTATTTAAATAATTAGTTTTAATCTCTAACTTTTCATTAATTATAATTTAACTATTGTATTGTCATACAAAATAAAATCATGTATATGAAATTTCAGCTCAATTGAGCGCTTTAAAATTTATTTTATTAACGATGTAAAATTCCTGCAAGATAAATAAATAAATATATAAAGAGGTGACCTAACAGTAGGAATTGAAAAATATAACATTTTAAATAAAACAGACAAGTCTTGATAAACTATATTCTTTTTTCTAGCGTGAGTTTATTCGCTTCCGATAGATTTTTTTCCTTGAGTTGTGATGGTCACGCTGCTATTTGATTCATATTACAAATTACAAATTTTACTACAGAAAATTTCCTATATATCGCAAACTGAGTCATTCATTTTTCAATGCACCCGGTTTATTGGTACACTAAGACCCCTCTTAATGCGGGGTATACATTCCATCAAAGTAGAGCGTAATATGAAACAGCGTTAAACGAGGTTATCTCATCATGGAAATAATGGGACTAGGGGAAGATGGATAGAAAATTAGTCAGGTATTTTTCCATTAAATTTATTATTTTTTTATACCAATGAAACAAAATTATTTTTTACAAATATAGACACATAATAAACGAATACGTATATAAAAATAAATAACATTCTAATTCAGTATGTTTACATTTCATATCATTCAGTCTCTTCTGTATTTCAATTTTTCTGCCATTTTATCAAGAAGGTAGATTGGCTTAAGGCATGTCGATACCCCCTATACCGACAATGTTAAATTGAGCCATTTTAGGAACCTGTTTCTCAGAAACTGTTAAAATTAAAAATTTCAAATTTTGTCTGTATATTAATTAGAATTTTTTTAATTTAAATAATGGCAAACTTCTTAAAATATATTGTTTACTTTTTTCAAAAAAATTGATTTAAAAGTATCGCTTTGAAATTTTCGAAAACTGTCATTTTTTTTTTTACGATAACTGCTTTTTAGGAAAATATTTTGGGAAAATTTCCAAAAAAGTAGCTCCTTTATATATATAGTTACATATTATTTATGTGCAGTAAAAATTACAAGTACCTTCATTCAGTAGATTCTTTGAAAAAGGTACACGCGGATTGAACACAATCATTTTGAGAAAATTGCATTTTTATTGTAAAAAAGCACTTCATCACAAAAATAATGAATTACAACATGTATTTTCCCCTATTTTATTAAACATTAGTATTTTCTTAATTTTTAAGTATACAATAGGAAACAAAAAAGTCTTAAAATGTTCAGAAAATACATAATATTATATTTCAGTTTTTGTTCAACGATATTTTTTTTCAGCATTTTATATCAATTTTCACAAATTATGTAACAATCTGTGAAGATTGTTTAACTTCGATGCATTACAAATATCAAATTTGGCCTTATTGCATCATAAATATAATGTAAACATGTATCAATATGTAAAAGTAATGATTTGGAAATACGTGATTTTACGACATTAGTAAATGTTTCATTATGGATTTGTATGTTCACATGCAAACACAATTTCTAAAATTTTCAAAATTCAAAATTTTGTCTAAACTGTACAAGATTTCTAAATAAGTCCAAAATAAAACTGTTATGTTTTTAAACATGGAATGCGTGTATTCTTATGCATGTAACATGCTTCTCGCAAAAACAAAAAGCATTACACATCTGAATTGTAATTAGTTACCATTTAATGTAATACCTTTGAATATTAAAGCTTAAAAACTTGTCTGAACAATAAATAAGCATTGCTATTTGTAATGAATTGAAATATTTAAAGTATGTTGTTTAGTTTTCCCAAAAACATGTAACATAAAATTATCACTATGAATTTTTAAAAAAATGGATATTTTTTTGTCACGATATATGGATTTCAGTCAAATATTTTGTGAAAATCCCAAAAAAACTCACATGAATATGTATAGTTACGTATCAGTAACATGAGGAAAAACATTTCTTATTCTAACATACATTATTTTCTGAGAAAAAGATGTATTCAGTTTTAAAAATATCATTTTTGAGAAAATGGAGTTTTTAATATAAAGTGTGACTTCATCAGAAAAATAATGAATTACAACATGTAATTGTCCCATTTTATTAATATTAGCATCTTTGCAATTTATTTTTCATAAAATAGTAAACAAAAAATGTTTTAAATTGCTCAGAATAGCATTTTTCAGTTATTTTTAGTGAGCTAGTTTCTAGTATTACATCAATTTTCTTAATTCTGTGTCAATATTTGAAGAATTTGTAGCTTTCATGCTTTACAGATATCTAATTTGAACATAAAGCATCATAAATATGATGTGAAAATGTATCAATATGGTTTTGGTATGAATTTGAGATGGTATTTTTAAATACCTGATTATACGATATTTTGAAAGTTTTTCGCTGGGTTTTTGTAAAGTTATCTTTAGGTTTTGTTGTTGCAGACAGTTTCTAAGTTTTAAACTTCAAAAAGTACTCTAAACTAGACAAATGATTTCTGAAACGGCCAAAATAAAACTGTTTTTATGTTTTTAAGTATGAAATTTAAGTATTTTTATGTATGTAACAAGCTTCTCGCAAAGACAACAAACATCACATTTGATGTGTTATCTCATACCTTTTTCTCAGAAACTATTAAGCATAAATATTCAAATTATTATTGTTTATCAATTAGACATTTATATTTATGCTGAAGTGAGTTTTTTAAATATATTAATTATTTTTTCAAAGTCAAACTGTTAGTTCACCGAACATTAGTATTATGAATTTATTGAAAATTGTTATTTTTTGTTTTATCTGCTTTCTATTTGGATGTTTTACAAATATTTTAAAAATGTCATTTTAGTATACACAATTGCATTTATAAAACATAGAGTATATACATACAGTACATTTACGCATTTTTAAAAATATAAATTTTAGAGAACATAATTTTTTTATAAAAAAATCTTTCCTTATCAAAAAAAGAAAATTGTATCCTATAATTTGGTTATGCAAGGTAATGACGGATAAGAATCTTGGTTCCCTTTCAATTTCTATTGATTTAATGAATGGCTTGAAATGTATTTTACTATTGTTTAGTAGAAAAGCAATAGTTTTACATATGCAATATTTGAACAACTATTACCTGTCCAGTATCAAAATTTGTAGCAATAAGTACACTCTCATTTCTGCCATATCCTTCATTTTTAAGCTACTGAAATAATTTTATAACTATCATTTTTTCATAAAGCATGTTTTCAATCTTTACAAACAAGTTATTAAGTATTTAAAAGTATAAAAATATCGAAAGGAGAAAAAATACACAACAAAAAAATTCTAATTACAAATTTTTGTAAAAAAAAAAATATTTTCATCATATTTACAAACTTGGCTCCAAAAGTACATAAACAAACTAACAGATAAACTTGCAGTTACGATTCATTTAATCTACAGTTATTTGTGTATGATTAAATGAAATTTAGTGGAGGCTTTGCATGTTGTCAAATTTAAAAAGTCAATATTTACACTTTCTCTGTCAAAGTGGGCGCGGCCTGTGGCAGTTGATTTTTTTTAAAAGTCATTTTAAAATACTTCTAATTCAGGTAACGGCTTTTATGTTATATCACTGGAAAGGTAATGATTTGGAGATTTTTTACAAATGTCAAAAATTCAAAATTTATTTTAAAAAGTTTTTACCGTACTGACTTGTCTTAATGGCATTTTGCGTTCAATTTCGTCGTCAATCCATATATAAAGTCTATTATCCATTTCATATATTGTATTATTTCTAGAACGGGTAATTCTAGTTGCAGAGCAGGTCGTAATTGCAGTTGCCAATAACAGTATTTTTTCTTTATTCTTAAGAATGGCCCTTATTGTTGAAGTTGTCAAATTCAATGCAGCACCAAATTGAGATTGACGTCCACCAGTATCTAATCTTCTACTCACTTGCATTTTAGTTTCTAGTGAAAGGCTTTTTATGCTTTATGTTCGTGTTTCTTATTATCACCCAAGATAAAAAGCTAAAATCATAATATTTGTCACTATAGCAATCGTTATACTATATAAATTTATACTTACAATAACGTCACCAAATGTTTGAAACGATAAAAATACATTCGTATAACACCACCGGAAAGAAGAAACACAGATAAACTGCTTCGGATATCGGGAAGCTAAACGCTGCGTGCTGTTTCGGGGAATCCCACAATTCAAATAAAAGAGCGTTAAACCAAAAAAGTTTAAGTGGGGTCTTACTGCATCTCCGTATTGCACCGTTGACTAGCTTCTCCCATTGAAAAGATATCACCAAATCAAACAATGTCACGAAATTCTGTCATCGTTTTTATTGTTGTGTTCGAAAGTGCACGAAAAGAATTTTTACTGTTGGCTGTATATCGTAACATGTTGCGAAGACTTTTGATTTGACGAAACGATAGTATAAAACATAACAGGGGCGTAGCTATCGCCATATCAATGATACAGGGGCCCCGAAACGTGTAAGGAAAAAACGTAAAATGCTAAGGAACACCCCAAAAATAGTCCTCAAGGAATTTTGATACATGAAGCATTAAGGACTAGCTACGCCAATGCTACGTAAGTACCGATTTTTTTATATGTAACATCTTACCTCTGGATTGCAGAATTTTGTCAGAGTGATTTCGTCAAAAGGGACGGAAGTTTGTAACAGGAAGCGACATAAGTGCGCGCTATTTGATTTGACCAATGAGAGCGCCTGTTCGCTACCCTCATATCGGTTTCCAAGTCTCTAGTCGTTTTTTTATATTGTTAAAGCTAGTATTTCAAAAGATTCGAATTCTTATTCCGGATAAACCTACGATAAAGTCTCAGGACACGTAGTGTAGGAAATCTGAGGTTAATTTCTCCGTGTAAACTAAAGAGTGTTTTTTTTTTCAGGTATAGAAGTTTAAGATGGCTTTACTAATCCAAAATGGCGACCGATTTAACAGATGTCAACTGATTTATTCTTAGTTTGGTTTGGCAATTCATCATGAATAGACTCACGCCTCAACAACGCTTTCAAATTGTGCAAAACGAGATTGCCGTTGTTCCCGATTTTCATAAGCGAATTTTGTTTAGCGATGAAGCGCACTTCTGGTTGAATGTCTACGTCAACAATCAAAACTGCCGCATTTGGAGTGAAGCATGTCCACACGTGTATGTCGAAACACCGTTACATCCAGAAAAACTGACTGTTTGGTGCGCTTTATGGGCTGGTGGAATCATTGGTCCGTACTTCTTCAAAAACGATGAAGGCCACAACGTTACATTCAATGGTGATCGGTATAGAGCCATGATTACTAACTTTTTCATTCCTGAATTGAACAATCATGATATCCAGGAGCTGTCGTTCCAACAAGATGGCGCAACATGTCACACAGCTCGTGCCACAGTCGATTTATTGAAAGACACGTTTGGTGACCGCCTAATTTCACGTTTTGGACCTGTGAATTGGCCTCAAGATCTTGTGATTTAACACCGCTAGACTATTTTCTGTGGGACTATGTAAAGTCATTGGTCTATGCGGATAAGCCACAAACGCTTGACCATTTGGAAGACAACATTCACCGTGTTATTGCCGATATACGGCCACAAATGTTGGAAAATGTCATCGAAAATTGGACGTCTAGATTGGACTACATCCGAGCCAGCCGTGGCAGTCCTATGCCAGAAATCATATTTAAAATGTAATGCCACAAGACTATCTTTCGAATAAAAAAATCATGTCAATCGAATAATGCATCGTTGTTATATTGCAATTTAAAGTTCTATACCTCTAAAGAAACACCCTTTTTACTAACAATTATATTTACTGTTAAGCATCTGACAAAGTTCAACATTCTTGAAAAAATACGAGTAAGTAATATGGAATTATTCGAATAAATATTTTAGTACGTATCTTTTTCATACTTTGAGGTTAATTCCTCCGGCTATTAATGTAATATTTTTAATTATGATTAAAAAAAGTTTTCTCGACTAGAAAACTCCTAAATAAAATTTTCATTAAAAATATAATTATTCGATAGAAATATTTCCAATTATACTCGATCTATGACTCAATTCAATCACACTCAAAATCATGGAAAGCGAGTAATAGTTTGTTTTTAAAAGAGCAGAACCATCTTCGGTATGTAGATTCCACAAAATGTAGGAAATCCTTAATTTTTTAACCATTTAATTCGGATAAATGTATATGGCCACCGAAAATCCCTATTTGTCCATTTTCAAGTCTATTGTATCCACTGTTCCCCAAATCGAACAAGAAAAAAAATATTTTTGATAAAAAAAAATACATTAGTCCTTGTATTAAATAAATAAAATTTTCATTAAAGGTATAACTATTCGATAGAAAATTATTTCCAACCATACTCAAATCATTTTTTTCAGATTTAAGTTACTATTGCGTATTTACCACGAAAAAATGTCAGATGTTACACATCATATGCAACTACTGTAAGGCTTGTTTTTTTCTATCCTCAAGTAAAATTGCTCACAGCTGTATGAAATGTATAATTTTTTACTGATTTTCTTAAAATGCAGCTAAGATGAAAAATTACCTATTCAGTCAAGATCTCATATCAATATAAAAACAACATCAATGAAAAAGGGAACTTCTTCAGTGGATTAATAAACTAGATATATGTCACGTTAAGCCTGCGTGTAAGAACAATGTTCTAATAATTCTCATTAATATTGTTCATGCGCATCTAATCTGCGTCTATTATACAGAGTGTTTTTTTCCAGGTACAGAAGTTTAAGTTGGCATTACTTTCCAAGATGGCGACCGATTTAACAACTATCAAGTGATTTAATCTCAGTTTGGTTTGGCAATTCATCATGAATAGACTCACGCCTGAACAACGCTTTCAAATTGTGCAATTTTATTTCGAAAATAATGGTCGATTTTCATAAACGAATTTTGTTTAGCGATGAAGCGCACTTCTGGTTGAATGGCTACGTCAACAAAACAAAACTGCCGCATTTTTGAGTGAAGCTAATCTACAAGTGTATATCGAAACACCGTTACATCCAGAAAACTGATTGTTTGGTGCGATTTATGGGCTGGTGGAATCCTTCTTCAAAAACGATGAAGGCCACGACGTTACAGTCAATGGTGATCGGTATAGAGCCATGATTACTAACTTTTTCATTACTGAATTGAACAATAATGCTGACCAGGAGCTGTGGTTCCAACAAGATGGCGCAACATGTCACACAGCTCGTGCCACAGTCGATTTATTGAAAGACACGTTTGGTGACCGCCTAATTTCACGTTTTGGAACTGTGAATTGGTCTCCAAGATCTTGTGATTTAACACCGCTAGGCTATTTTTCTGTGGGACTATGTTAAGTCATTGGTCTATGCGGATAAGCCACAAACGCTTGACCATTTGGAAGACAACATTTGCCGTGTTAATGCCGATATACGGCCACAAATGTTGGAAAAAGTCATCGAAAATTGGACGTCCAGATTGGACTCCATCCGAGCCAGCCGTGGCAGTCCTATGCCAGAAATCATATATAAAATGTAACGCCACAAGATTATCTTTCGAATAAAAAAAATCAGGTCAATCGAATAATACATCATTGTTTTATTGCACTTTAAAGTTCTATACCTCTAAAAAAAAGAAAACACCTATATATATATATATATATATATATATATATATATATATATATATATATATATATATATATATATATATATATATATATATTACGGAAATATATTAAAATATCCGTGCTTAGACTATAAACATGCTTAGTTTAAATGAGAAATATACTTGCAATTTATATAAAATACTAATATATCACATATATATATACTATGGTGACATCTTAAAAGTCTAAAAATGGACTTGCAATTGAAATATTTACATTACAGAAATAAGAAGTTTATCAACCCAAAACAAACATTTTCATGTATACTTTTATGAAAGTATTAGTGAGATTCCGAATGATTGGCAGAAAAAAAATTGGGAATGTTTTATGCTATCGTTTTAAAATAAAGCATTCAAAAAAATTCTTGTTTCAAGTCGAAGTTTTGTGAATCCAATATGAATGTTTCTCAAAGGAACGAGTAACATTCCTTTGTTTATTTTTTTGTCATAAAATACATCAAATAGAATAATTTTAGAGATTATTTTTTATATGTTTTCTTAACAAGCTGCTTGCAACAGCAAAATCATCTTTTCCTAGCTAAAGGATTCACATTTTTGCAAAGTAAGAGTTTTTTATTTTTATTTTTTTTCTGAATTTCATCAGATAGATTTACTGAAAGTACTCATTCAGGGAACAAAACTTCTATAAAAGGATATAAGTCAAGATGGAACAAAACACAGATGGTTGCATTTTTTTTTTATAAAAAAAGGGGTCCAAAGCTTTTTTTTTTAGAATGAATTCGTAATGATTAATGAATTATGCATGACTGAAATTTTGTGAAGCCAAGATATCGAGTAAATTTTTCCAAAAAGGGAAAAGTTAAACAAAATTCACACAACTTTCTTAACTTACTGACAGAGATCACAATTATTTTGATGCCTAAAAACAACGACGAATATTGTCAGTAATTTTGTAACGACGCAAAGTTTATATTTTTCTGTTATTTTTTTTATTTGTAATTGGAATTTTTTTCAATAATTTGATTTAAATTTACTTTTTATTCTTTACCTTTTATTTCGTTTTTATTCATTTATTTAGCTAGTGCGGGATTCGCTTAGTAATTTCCACAAAATTATATCCTAAGAAGAACTCAGTGTTTATAATCTAAGCATTTTTTTAAAAAAATACTTATTACTCAAGTTATGCAATAACCTGAATATTTCTTGTATAATTATTTATCATATTGTTTTGTTTGTTTCAAAATACATGTTCATTGTATTGTAGTATATATTTAGATAGGAAACGTTCTAATTTTACAGATTATTGCTTAATTCGCACGAGCTACTGCTCTACTGAATACAGGGTGTATCAGAACAGTTAGAGTACAACTAGACGATGATAGATCCCATAGCAATGCATGGTCGGAAACGTTTTCTGGGCACGGTAGTGGTGACACAAAATACAAGAACAACATGACATGAAATAAGAGGAGAAAACATGTTTATTAGTCTTGAGCTAAACTAAATTCAATGGTGAATCAGCCCAAGAGGGCCAAACCTACTCCCATCTCAGTATTCGTGACTTTGGGAGCTTAGGGGCATGAGTAGATATTTCGGTCAGGTGGTCAATCTGACGTGAAAGTCCATGTGCTTCGCTCTCAAGCAAATTTGGTACACTTTTATCGACCCACTGAATGAATGAAAAGCTGAGTAGATCTTGCCCAGTCCGGGGTTTGGACCCTAGACCTGCGGCTTGTAAGCGCGATACGGTACCACTCATCCACTGAGCTTCTGTTTAATATTCTTTGAACAGTAAAATTGCTCAGAAGTATTTGGATGGTGGACGTAACAGATGCCGCTATGTAAAACGAAACATTGGTTGACCAGTGCAATGACCTGCTCTATTGCTAAACCTAACTTGCCTTGATTACTTCTTATGGTGGTAGGTCAATTAATTGCTGTACAAAACTCGTGTTAACAATGCCGAGGACTTTGTTGCACGTATAGCAGCACTTGCTGGGAAAGTCCGGAACCCTTCTGGTTTTTTTTGCTAACTTTCTATCTTCAATGTACCGGAGTTGTGAGGCCTGCATCATGGCCCGGGTTCGTAATTTCCAACATCTGATTCGATGAGGATCATTGTCTCTTTATTGCTACTTTTTCTTAGTTTTTGCTTTACTAAGGATGATACATGTGTTTTCTTTCTTTATTCATGTCCTAGTCTTGGTGTATTCTATGTGTCCTAAACATCAATGTGGCCGCTGTTCTGATACGCCTTGCATAATTTCAACTCACATTCTTCTGTATATAAAAACTATTTATTGATTTTAAAACTGAAATATTTTCAAACAAACATGACATTCTATCTTTAACATTTAATTAAAAAAATTAAGAAAACAAATTCACTTCAATTTAGAAGTGACAAGAGAGTTTTCTAGTGATAGGGCAATAAGATTTAATTCAATCAAAGATTAAATTCAATCAAATTTTATCTACCTTAATTCCATCAAAACAAAATCAAATCAAATAATATCTCGTGCTGTTGATTTTAATTCGTACTTATAAAGCTTTTTACATCATGTCAAAGTGTACCTTTAAAGCAGAAAGGGTTTACACATTCATCTTGTTTGTGAAATAACAATTAAGTTTTCATGGTACAGTTAAAATTTTCATTGATGCATACAAAGTTGAAACATTTTTCCAGATTCATTTATAACCATATTCAATTAATTATAACTAGAAATAAAAGTGTGTTAATCACAAGAATATATGTAGCAGGATATTTAAAAGTTTACTTAAAAAATAAAAGTGCTGAAACACACCCTCCTTCAAAATAAGTCCCTTAAGTAACAATACACTTTTGTCATGGCATGCAAAAGCCATCGAAAAATGTCTGAAATCAATATTTAGCCATGTATCTTAATTCACCAGGAGATGCACTTTTAACTTTATCTGCAGATTGATTTTCGAGATATGATACGTTGACACACCCTATGCATGTTATGATCCTTATTCAATGTCCATTGACATATGGCCGAGGATATACGAACGGATTCTGCTGTTGTTTGAAGCCTCTGTTCTTACGGACCACCGCAGAAACCTTTTCGATGTTTTCAACGGTGCGGAAAGTCTGCAGACGTCCAGAGCGTTTGCCTCTTTTGACTCCTTTCTCTGCCTTCTTTGAAACGTCAATACCACTCAAAAGGTTGCATTAGCAATAATATATCACAGTCTTACATTTGCTTCAAAACTTCGTAAATCTCCGAAGAACTTTTTCTCAAACGAACACAAAAATTCATATCCATTATCCACTCAAAAATTCATATCCACTATGATAACTCTAGTGAAAAAGGTAAATGTTTTCTTTATGATATAAAATTTGAACCAATCAAGGCAGCAATTTTATTTATATAAAGTTGTGACGGATCTATTCGAGATCCTTCCACTAATTCTCTTGGAAAATCTTTGGGCTATCAATTCGTGTTATTCACAACCAACCCTGCGGAAGAAGAAAATCGTAATATACAAATTAAATTACTATATATAGTCGAAGTTTTCTAGCTAGAAGAGAGAGTAGAAGAGGAAATAAACCAAAAATTAGGTGAGATCGTTACTGAGTGGTATCATTATTCAATTCTTGTGCATAAATACTTATTAGGAGAAAGACTTAAAGTGACGATTGATCACTGAGATTAAATTAATATTAGATTAAATCGGATAATACATTAGATCATATATAAAGTAATGGTATAAATTGATAGTCTCCTAATTTTTAGTGTATTTCGTCGTTGTTCCACTTTCGCGGTCTGCCACGAGACATTCTCTTACTGTTATTAAGAGGACATGGTACCCCAAAAATCACAAACCTATTGTTTTTATTTAATCTTATTCTTTGCATTATTATCTTCCGATTGATGTATCACTTGTGCAAATCGGATAGTTAGAACTTGAATAAAACTTCATCTGAGAACAAATTAGACAATTCGGCCACGCCCCTTTTTTAAAAAAAAAAAGCTGAAAAATGCGTTATGATAAAAAAATCTATTTTATGAAGATAAATAATAATTATAAAAAAAGAATGTGTAAAATATAAAGCAGAATATTTCCGAGACAATGCAATAATTTAATTTTCCTTCTATGTGAAATGAGTGGCATGTAAAATTTTTGAATTAAGGCATTTTGTAAAAATAATTTCATATAATTTCAGTTCTTATTCCTGATATGTTTTTCATAAAGCTGAAATACTTCAATATTATGTGATGAAAAAAACTAAACATTCTGCCGTGACAGTAAAAAGAAAATTTAACATTTTTCTTGAATTTTCTTGTGCAATTAATACCTTATCAAGATTGATCTTTTATAAAAAATGTATGGGTTGAAAAAATACGAAAATTCAAATATTTTAAAGAAAAATGTATAACATATCTTATAGTGGTATTTTAAGTTTATTTAAGCTTATTATAATTTTTTTTTCAGAATTATAAACATTAAAGTGGTTTTTCTCAGTTTGTGTTTTTCGAAACATTAGTGATTTCCAAATGCTTCTCCTTCCTCAACTATTTACCAATTACTTCCATTTTTTTCCTGTGTGTTGCATATAAATCATGTAACAAAATTAGGGATCTATTTTGCTGTAAACTGAATACTTTAAAAAAAAAATTAAAATGTAAGAGATATTGGCTTTTTCGTTGATTTTTTGTGTGCATATCAATATTTTAGTTTTTTTCTCAAAGACGAATTAAGTTGTAGTAAAATCAATCCCGAAAGTTGCTTATAACATCCATAAGCATATTACAAAAAAATCAGGTAAAAAAAAATAACTACAGAAGAAGTAGGATTTTAAAAGTTTCCAAATGTTCTTCGAAGAATTTAAATTTTTAAAATTGTGTCAATAGTATGTGAAAAATTTCATCTCGTATCATTTTCTTGAATAGAAACATTATGTAAGATGCTAAAATGTAATTTTTAAATACATAAAGAAAGAAAGTAACTCAAAGGGTACCAAGCCATCTTAATTGAATTTGTGTCATTATATTGTGTGATCAATAAATAGTTTGATTGGATCATGGCGAGTGTTTCTTTCCTATCTCCTACATATCTAGGTGACCAAGAAAGAGATGAAAACCTCTCACAAGGTTGAAAATAAGGATTTTGTTAATTAATTAATTATTTTCGAAGAACTCAATAAATACAGATTCTAGTGGTATATTTTCACATGGTATATTTTCTGTAAAACAAAACATTAAATGTGATCCAACGATACATTTTAATTTTAACTAATGCTTATTCCTAGAATTAGAATTTAAGTGAATCACATGATATACAATACTAATTCACAAATGAAAAAAAATCATACTTTTTATTGCTATTTGTAGAAATTCAGTTATATTTTAAGTAACAAATGTAAATGTAATCAAAAGCAAACAGTTTGTGAATTTTGGTATGCTAAATACTTTACGCTTTAAAACTGTTTGTTTAATAAATTACGTAAGGTATTTTGTACAATAACTCTGGTAAAAAATTTAATGGCATTAGTTCTTAAAATATTTTTACATACACAACTATTAATGAAATAAACATTTCATATTAATAGTTACACTCCAAATATTCTGATATATTATGTGTTTAGTTAGAAAAACGGAATAAATGCAATCGTCTAGGAATTTCTGTTAATAAATTAAACAAAAAATGTTAAGTACTCTTAAATTATAGCCATTTAATTAGCTAAAACAATAAATTTGTTTTAGACATGGAACACATGAATCAAAGAGGTTTTATAAATAATAATAAATCGGCTTTAGTTAATATATTTTAATGTCTGTGTGTGAAAATAATAATTTGAAAAATATAATTGAACAGAAACTGCAGTATTTTAAAAGCTGAAATAATTTAATTAGGATTATGCACACACACATATACGTATATAACTTTTTCTTAAAATTTTTTTTAAAGAATTGTTTGAAAACAATTTTCGTACTTGATATCATCATGAAAAATCGTTAGAATTAAAAGTACTTCAATAAGAAAACAAAGACATAAATTTATGGAAAAGGGGATATGTATAATATAAATTACTTAAAAAACGGAAATTTTCAGAAGTTGAATTTTTTTCATTTCTTTATTAGATATATTAAAACCGTTTTGTGGTTTAAACTTAAATTTAAAAATAAAATAAACCTGTTTTAATTTTTCCTTTGTTTCAATTTGGTTTCTATAATTATTTTCTTATATGGAGGAGATTAAAATGAATGCCTACCTTTGAACCCAATTTTTTTATAAAATTGAATTTTTGAAACAAATTGAGTGTTTTTAGGAAGAAAAATAATATGTATATGCAAATACATAAAAAATTTTAAATAAATATTTTTCTTTTAGAAAAATTGATTGTTTTCAAAAAAATTTTACCAAATATTTACTAAAACGGGTAAAACTGTATAAAAATTTCTAATACAATTATCATGATTTTCTTTTTACACAACGTAAATATTATGGTGCTCTTCAAAATGAACCAAAATCTAAGAGAAATATTGAAATACAAAAAAATGCCAGACAATTATACATAAAAATATGAAAGTTTTGAAATTTTTAAAGCTTTTTCTTTATAAAAACTACCCAAAATGAAAAATATTTATTCTAGAACAAAACGTATGGTTCCCTTTAACACCGGAACATCGGCAACTGCGTCTACAGTGGTGCCAAGCCAGATCAATGTGGAATGTCACAGATTGGCAAAAGGTTGTGTTTAGGGATGAATCCCGGTTTGTTTTGGAGACAGATGATAACCGTGTACGGGTGTGGAGGCTCCCTGGTGAGCGGTGCAATTCCCCCTACACTGTTCTACGTCACACTGCCCGCACAGCTGGTGTAATGGTCCGGGGAGCCATAGCCTATAATAGCCGGTCCACTTTAATTGTGATGCGTGGAACCTTAACGGGCCAACGTAACGTTGATGATATTGTTCGACCCCATGTAGGACCTTTCCTAAATGGTCTCCCAGGGGCAATTTTACAGCAATAATGCTCGTTCGCATACAGCAAGAGTTTCTCAAAACTTCCGACGTCATTTTCAGACTCTTCCATGGCCGGCCCGCTCCCCCGATTTGTTTCCTGTAGAGCACGAGAGGGATCAGTTAAAATGGCAGATGGCATTGTGTCACTCTGTACATGATTTAGAGTTGGCTGTTCAAGATTTGTGGGCCCATCTGCCTCAGGACAACATAAGGTGTCTAATAAATTCAATGACGAACCGTGTGGCGGTGTGTATTACAGCTGGATTTGGTCCAACGCGCTATTGAAGTTGCCAAGTATTTGTGTCGTTGCACACCCTGCATTCGTTTAATTGTCTTGTTTTTGAGATCAAGTGAATCTCTCATCTGTGTCATTATGTGTATTAAATTTCATTTCAATCCAATGCTTTCTTTTTGGGTCACTATTTTCAATGTTCCTGAGTGTATATATATATATTTATATATATATACATTTATATATAATATATATTTATAAATATATATATATATATATATATATATATATATATATATATATATATATATATATATATATATATATATATATATATATATATATATATACAAAATATATATATATTTATATATATTTTGGAACTCTAAATATAAGAATTTATCTCGTACAACAAAACGAAATATTCATTTTTCCGATAGTATAGATGAAAATCAAAGAGATAATGATTTTGGTAACATATTAGAAACTCGGTTTTTCAGAGATATTCATGCTTTAAAACTAAAATTCAGATCTTGCACTGATAAAAGATGCAAGGCGTGTGGCATGATGAGTGGGGAACAGTTGGATATGGATGCAGGTTATATATTTTGTAAGACTTTTAACTGTGTTTACAAAATGACATGTAACATATGTAAATTTGCTTACATAGGTCAGACCTCTAATACTATCAATATTAGATTGAACCAGCATAGATCTGATACAAGGAAATTTGATTGCAACAAAAAACAGGCTAAGATAGAGATAGGAAACTTTCATAAACATGGATTCAATAACATAACTGTACATATACTTAGAATAGTGCCAAATATTAAACAAAGATTATGGTTCGAAAACTTTTTATAGATTCATTTAGATCATATTATCCTTATGGTTTGAATGTTATATGGAAGGTGAAAGTGTCTTATTAACTTTTTAAACAAAAATCCGAGAATTCATTATATCTTCCGAATTTTAATAAATTTATTGATAATAGTAATAATATTCGTTTAGCGAGAATTTCAAAAGCTAAACGCAGAAAAGAGTTACTAGAAACATGTCAACCCTCAAGAATTCTATGTTAGAATTAGCTGCTAAATTTGATGATAACTACAACACAGGCTTAATTAAATCGTTTATGTTTGGCTTGAATAAAACTGAAATTAAAACTATGACAGATATTTTAAGCAGATATAAATTTCGAGATTCTCATGGTATGCATATGATTCGAGACCTTAATAACTATTTAGTACAAAAAAATGAATATTAAATTAGATGCAAATGAAAATTACTCTACAGAATATTGTACATTATTATTTATGAATAAATCCTTTTGTTGACGCCTGCGTATGCGTGAAGATGCCTGCGTGCGCACCTGCCAACCGGACTATATATGGTCGGAGAAGCTGAAAGATTCGAGATATTGCTGACGTGGGTAATAACTTGTTTACATCGAAACCCACAATAACTTCTGTTACCTTTTTGGTTTTATTAAAATTTTAGTCGGAAAGACTTGGTCCGTCATATTATTAAAACTCGTGACACTCACGAACATTTTTTGGTCCTGTCGGCCCGTGAGTCACGAACTAAAGCGCGATGGATATTTTAAAAATTAAACAAAGCTAAAACTTCCTTAAAAGGAAGTATTACTAGAATATCAACCTTCATGGACAACGTGTCCGAACATGTTGACATCACCGAGCTGCAGGTCAAACTCAAGAAAATTGACCAACTCAGAGGAAAATTGAAGAATTGAAGGAGCTACTTTTTGGATTAGAAACCGCAAAACCAACAGAAGAAGCGGAATTCGAAGAAGATTTATACAAATGTGAAACACGTCTGGACGATTTGGAGGTAAGAGTTAAAAAATTGATTAACTCAATTAATGTATCATTGTCTGTGACTGCAGTTGAAAAAAACAAATACGAAAATGGAACTTTTGCTCAAAAACAAAATTCCACCTATAATACTTCCCACCTTTTCGGAAAAATATGAACAATTTAGTAACTTTAAATCCCAATTTGACGATTTAATTACAACTAACGAACAACTGACTCAGTCACAGAAATTGTATTATTTGAATTCCTGTCTATCAAATGAAGTTAAAGAATTTGCCTCCACTTTCGATACATTTTCTTCATTGTATGAAGCACTCGAATCCCGATATGATAACAAAAAGATTGATTGTCGATATTCATGTGCAACAAATATTAAATTTTAAGAAGATAGAACGTGAGAATCGAAAGAAATTCGTGAAATGCTTGATTGCATTAAAAAAAACTTACGGGCTCTAAAATTACTAAACTATGAGCAAAATAATTTATTTAATGTATTTTTATTAAATATTATGCTAAAGAAATTGGATAATGAATCACGAAAAAATTTCGAACTGAGTTTAAAAGCAAAAGATGTTCCCACATTTGATGAATTTATTGCATTTTTAGAACAACGCGAAACCATTCTTTTATCCGTAGATAAAAATTGTATTGTCGAAACAAAAACGATATTAAGAAAATCTAACTTATCCTTTAAGACAAAAACCAACCTTTTAATGAATCGATCTGTTGAAAACAAGAGTTGCATAGTTTGTAAGGATAAAACTTTACATCCGATATTTCGATGCAAAGGTTTCTAGAATTGAACCCCGAAAACGATTAGATTTAGTCCGTCTGCATAAGTTATGTGAACTGTGTTTGCGAAAAAACCACAAAAAGGATGCAATGTACTTCGACGTATGTGTGCCCATGTGGCAAAAAACATTCTCGCTCCCTCTGTACTGCGGCAATAGATGACCGAAAAAAATGGGTTATTCCCTCTGCCGAACTTCAGTACTAACTAACCCGGAGGACCGGGAATCGAATGTGGTGGATTCTTCCACACAGAACACAGTTTTGAGTAGCACTGCTTCTCAACATAGAAAGAACGTGTTAATATCGACTGGTAGCGTTTTCTTACGAAATAATGAAGGCCGAGAACTAAAATGTCCCGTCATTTTTGACTCAGCGTCTAACATTAATATTATATCCAGAAAAATGTGTGATTTTCTTGGTATTGCAATAGAAAAAGATAAATTCCTCAGTTTCAGGACTCAATTCATTAAAAACAAAACTTAAAGGAAAAAACTAATACTTTAATTTCTAATAAAAGTGGTACTTTTTAGAGAAAAACGTAGAATTTTTGTGACTGAAAAAATTACCGGGTTGACACCAAGTGTTACGTTAGATGTTTCGGAAATAAAAATTCCTGAATTTTTAGAATTATCAGATCCCTATTTTTACGAAGCTAAGGAAATTCACGCTTTTACTGAATGCGGATATTTTCTTTAGAATAATTAAAGATAACGTATATAAAGTAAATAAAGAATTGTTGTTTAGGAAACTGAATTTGGATGGATTGCTGGAGGACGACTCCAGGGAACCAATACTAATAACTTCTCATGTTACTTTCTTAAAGATAATGATTCGGTTGATGATACATTAAAGCTGTTTTTGAGCTCGAATCCCTTGGCATAAAAGATGACCCTTGCTATCGGAAAGATGACCAAGCTATGAATATTTTTAAGGAAACTGTACAATATAATAATAATCGGTATGTGGTTGAATTACCTTTTCGTAAACATTGGAACGTGTCGAATAACATTTCTGTGGCAAAGCAACGTTTCAGAGTTTATGGGGAAGGTTACGAAGAGATAAAACCCTTTACACTCAATACAAAGAAACGATTCAAGATTATTTGAATCAAAGGAATCATAGAAACGGTCAATGATACTGAAATTAATGTACACAAACCAATGTATTACTTACCACACCAAGCGATAAAAAAGGAGGGTCGTGTTACTACTTCTACTCGTATTGTTTTTGATGCAGCTTCACACCAAGCTAACGAACTATCACTGAACGATTGCTTGTGGCCTGGACCTAATTTGAATCCTAATCTTTTAGATGTTTTAATTAATTTCAGGCTAAATCGAGTTGCAATATCATCGGATATTCGTCAGGCTTTTCTTCAAATTTGCTTGGCGGATAAACAAAGATTTTGTACGGTTTTTATGGACAGATAGTAATCCACGTATTGGGGAAAAGCTCACTTTGCAAGTTTATAGATTTAACAGGGTGATATTTGGAGTTAATTCTGTCCATTTCTACTAGCAGCAACAATCAAATATCACATTGAAAAATATAACGAAATTCATCCCATAACTGTACAATATTTAGATTCTTTCATGTATGTGGGATGATTGGATTACGGGACAGGATACTCGAGAGGAAGCTCTTTTCATGTCTCGCCACGCTAAGAATATTATGAAAGAAGCAGGGATGGAGATGCGAAAATGGATCAGCAATGATACCGTTTTAATGGCTCAGTGGGCGGCTGAAGGTTTTGACACGCATCCTATGGATGCATCCATCAGGATTAGGAACAAATAAAACAAAAGTGTTAGGCATGGCTTGGCAAACTCTAGATGACTGTCTGACGTTGGATACTAAAGGTTTGCTGGAATTCGTTTCGATAAACGAAAATACTAAAAGATTTATGTTACAAACAATAGGAAGATATTTGACCCCCTGGGATTGCTCTCACCCTTTACTATAAGAATAAAATGTCTCATACAAGAACTTTGGATAAAAAAATAACTTGGGATGAAATTTTACCCCCAAAGTTAAAGGAAAAGTGGTTAATTTGGTGTAAAGAACTGCCCCTATTAGATAATCTTAGAATTCCAAGGTTAGTTCTTGATTCAACGAATGATGAGGTAAGTGACCTCATTGAAATTCACATATTCTGCGATGCCTCTAAACTCGCTTATGGTGCAGCAGCTTACGTGAAAGTAAGAAAACAAAATGAAGTGCTCGTAAATCTCATCACTTCAAAAACGAGGGTGGCACCCCTGAAAGCAGTTACTTTGCCTCGACTTGAGCTCCTGGGAGCTTTGGTAGCGCTCGATTGAGTTCAAGGGTTCAAGAAATCGTCCGCAAGAAAAAGGAGTGCAAAGTGTTCCACTGGACAGACTCCAAAATAGTCCTATTCTGGATTAAAGGCTCTTCTAAAAGATGGAAACAATTCGTGGCTAACAGAGTGCATGAGATCTCGAGCTAACTGATCCTGATTCTTGGTTTCATTGCTCAGGACAAGACAATCCTCAGATTTCTTGTCTAGGGGACTTAGTGTTGATACACTTATTTCCAACAACAAATGGTGGACTGGTCCAGCCTTCTAAGAAGAATGACGAACTCCCCAAAACTGTCTCTGAGTGCCCGGAACTGAATGAAGTAGATTATTTGCCTGAACTAAAATCAAAGGACTCTAAAGAACATACTGTATTGACTTTAAACTTTAATCAAACATTTTTTGATCATTTACTTTCTCGTAGTGTAATAAGTTTCTAACTATCGTTCGAGTGTTAAAGTTTTCTTTACAGGTTTCTATTTAACATTAGAAATCCAAATAACAAGAAAACGGGACCCCTTACTTCAGATGAGATGAAAGAAGCAGAAATTTATTTAATGAAACAAGTACAGCTTAGCTCATTCTATAAGGAAATTAGAGCTATGCAAAATGGTGATGACATTTGTAATAAAAAGTAAGATTTTAAATTTATCCCCATTTTTTTAGATGATAAGGGGAATCATTAGAGTAGGTGGAAGACTGAAACACTCTCGACTTCCTTATTCGAGTAAACATCTATATTGCTTCCTGCGAAAAGTAAACTAACTATAATTATTGTTAAATACTACCATGAGAAATATTTTCATCTTGGGCACAACATTTACTTTATCAGGTTAGACTTAAATATTGGCCAATTCACGGGCGAAATATTTGCAGAAAAGTTGTGCATAACTGTGTAATTTGCTTTAAATTTAATCCTAAAATTTGTTCTCAAAAAATGGGCGATTTGCCAAAAGAAAGAATAACTCTCGAAAAGGTCTTTAATTCAACTGGAATTGATTTGTGTGGACCTTTTCTTTATCAAAAATAAGTATCGGAGGAAAGGTCCTGAAATTAAAGTTTATGTTTGTATATTTATTTGCTTTGTAACAAGGCCATTCACTTAGAGATAATCAGCGACTTAACTTCGCAAGCTTTAATTGCTGCATTGAAAAGATTTATTTCAAGAAGGGGGTAAGTGTCATAAAATATTTTCGGATAATGGTACTAACATGATAGGCGCTAATCGAGAAATAAAAGCTTTGTCTAAGTTAGTAAGAGATAGAGAAGAGTCTTTATTTGCGTTTTTCGCAGAAGAAGGCATTGAATGGTCATTTATTCCCCTAGAAGCCCAAACCGGGGGAGGTCTATGGGAGGCTAATATAAAATCTTTAAAATATCATTTTAAACGCGTTGCAGGAAACTCAAAATTTAGTTATGCAGAATTATTGACTTTAATAACGCAAATTGAAGCAATTTTGAACTCTCGACCTCTTACGCCACTTTCATCTGACGTAGATGATTTGGAGGTTTTAACCCCAGCTCACTTTTTAATCGGGAGACGGATCACAGCTATAGTGGAACCGTCTCTGTTGCAATGCGAATCAAATCGTTTAAATGTTTGGCAGAGAATAACTAAATCAGTTCAAACGATCTGGAAAAGGTGGAGCCTTTCATATTTAAATAGTCTGCAACAACGAAATAAATGGATTGTTAATAAAGAAAATCTCAAATTGAGAGATGGTTTTAATAAGAGAAGAAAATCTTCCTCCTTGTAAATGGTTATAGGGACGTGTTGTTAAAAATATACATGGGGAAAGATAAGAAAGTTAGAGTTGTAGATATTAAAACTGGTAAAGGTATTTATAAAAGGTCTAGCAATAGGTTGAGCATACTGCCTATTGAAAATTAAATGTGTATGGTTATTTATGATATTATTAACTTGGAATTTATTGTTAGAATTTTGGTATTCTCGTGTATCAAATTATTTACTATGTATTATTATGTATTTTATTATTTGAGAACTTAAGCTAATTCTCTCTGCTGAAATTTGATATTCACTTAATATTTATTAGTATTAATTCATGTTTAAAATTTATTGAGTATTTTTTGTTAAGATACAAATTGTTAAGTTCTTGCATGTGGACATAGCAAGGCCGGGCGGGATGTTGACGCCTGCGTAATGATGACTACGAGTATGACGTATGCGTGAAGATGCCTGCGTGCGCACCTGCCAACCGGACTATATATGGTCGGAGAAGCTGAAAGATTCGAGATATTGCTGACGTGGGTAATAACTTGTTTACATCGAAACCCACAATAACTTCTGTTACCTTTTTGGTTTTATTAAAATTTTAGTCGGAAAGACTTGGTCCGTCATATTATTAAAACTCGTGACACTCACGAACATTTTTAACAAAATTAATTTTTCAAGTATATTTCAAAAATATCAATCCTTTTTTCCTATTAAAAATATTATTATTAAATAGGCTTTCAAATACAACAAGAAATTTGGTAGATTTATATTTAATTATAATCAAATCTCGGAGCTCCTAAGTTCTGAATCATGTAGATGCAATCTATATAGAGACTATATTGATGATTATCATCAGCACGTTGTCACAGGAGACCTTAGCATCGTGAAAGATGATTTGTTAAGAAATTTTATGGAAAAAGGTACCGGTTTTAGACTGATGATCACAAAAAATAAATCTAACGTTATGAAACAAATCATAAAAGATTTAGATAAATTCTACCTTAAAATGGCAGTTAAATACGGAATGCCGATTGAAGCATTCAATCAATTTAGATCTTATGTAGCAACAGAAATTCGGGAATTAGATTTTACTGTTGAAAATGAAATTATGTATAAAGATCTTAAATCATCAATAGTAAATATCCAAAATGACTTCATTATTACATATGTTGATAAAGGTCTCTGCTAATTATGCCATAATTTGTAAATATTTTTACAGTAAAAATATTAAGTAACCACATTTTAAATAATAATTCATTTCAAAAATCAATTCACAATAATAGAGAAGATGATAATCGTATTTTACCTTTGAACAAAAGACTGAATATTCATCTAAATAATATTAAATATCCAAGTATTTTTTTAACACCAAAAATTCATAAAAGCCCTATAAAATTCCGTAGTATCACTAATGGATACAATACATATATCACGATGTCTGGGAAGATCTTGCAATCTCTTCTTCAAAATCTAATTGATAATTTACAAAACACGGCAATTATTAAAAATAGCTTAGAGATTGCTAGAGTTACTAAAGATGTGTTGATTTTTTCTATGCATGGTTTTGATTTCGAGGACCTTTTTAATTCTATAGATATTGACGATATGATTAAGGTTCTTCAGTTAATTTATGATAAATATGAATTATATACTTCAATGAAAAAAAAGAAAAAATTTGATATTCTTGTTAACCTCGTTTTAAAAGAAAATTTCATTACATTTGATCATAATCTTTATAAACAGATCAAAGGATTACCTCAGGGTGGTGCAGCTAGTAATTGTTTAGCGAACCTATATTTACCTTTTTGAAATAGATCATGTTATAAATGATTCTTACTTAATTTATCGTTATATAGATGATATAATAATTTTTGGTAAAAATAGTGAATACAAACCAAATATTACATTCTACCCTGATTATCTCAAGCTTCTTAAAACTAACTTCAACTCTAATAGGGTGAAATTCTTGGATTTAGACTTGCATCTTATTAACAATGTAGTCAGTAACAATTTTGACAAAATAGATTCGTTTAAGTTCCATATAATTAAAATTCCCGTATGGAACAGTAATTTTCATATATCAATTTACAGAAATATCATTTTGAATTTTTTATTTGAAATGATAACTTAACTACCCACAAAATAGATAAATACAATAATATAAAAAAAAATTTTAAATGTTGTTTAGATCATGAATACCCTTTTAATTTCTTGAGATCTTATATTCATCACAAATACATTAACCGTCTTGCTACTTCGAATTCCAAATCCACCACACAACAATAGGTTTTCAAAGTCAGCACGTTAGTAGTCTTGCTGTGAAGATTATATCATAACACTCATATCACAGTTTACATTTTTTCCACACACATCTTAAACATCTTACACATTGTTGACAACCAACCAAATTAGAGCCTAGCGAATTTACATTTTTGACAATCAACCAATTCAAATTTTACCATATTTGATTGTCGTCATTTTATACTTGTCTTTGCTGGCTGGTTTAAAAGTCAGCTCAAAAGATGTGTTTATGTTTTTTCGAAATTTTTAACTTGGTGAATAATTGACTTTCATTAATGGCAAGATGCTTGTTTCTCTTCGTAAAAGCTTTGTGAGTAAAGAAATTTTGTTAAATTATTTTTGAAAGAGAGTTTGCTACATAATAGTAGTGATTGGTTTTATCATGCTCTCTGAGTTATACTTTCTCTGAAGTTTTGTTTATTTTATTTGGTTTTCCTACCGAGTTGCAAAGGGGGAAGGTTTGCGCCTTCAAACTAGTTTAACCCCACTTATTCGGTCCTAAGTCCGAAATTGCTTTCTGACTCGCTAGGTTCTTCTTTTTTGTAGTTCTTTTATTTCTCTATAATTTTGTTCTTCATGTTCAGCTTTCATATTTTTTTGCGCTATTTCTTGTTATGTTCTTTATCTGTTATTTCTTGTTTTTGATAAATAATACATATTTCTTTTATATATTTATATATATATATATATATATATATATATATGTAATACACGGCAGAGTTGTGACGAGCAAATCCCCCATGTGACAGTTAGCGTTCTATCGGAATGTCTCCAGAGCAACCCACCCACTAGCGGCAGTGCCAGTGAAATTCCTCCTGACCCGGGGTGCCTCACCCGCAAACTTTAAATGAATTGAACTTTGAATTCATGTGGGGGAAATGTTCGGACCATGTGGGCGAAACATTCGGGATTTCCCGGTTTAAGCAGGAGTCGTGTATAAGTGTGTGGAAGTGCTTCCATTTTACTTTGTAAATTTAAACTAAGTGCATTTTTACTTTTAATTAAATCTATTTTGTACAATTCTATAAATATGAGTCCTTTACTCATTTGTTTTAGTTTACATATATATAAAAGGTGTTTTTTTGAGAGGTATAGAACTTTAAATTGCAATAAAAACAACGATGTATTATTCGATTGACATGATTTTTTTTTATTCCAAAGATAATTTTGTGGCATTGCATTTTAAATATGATTTCTGGCATAGGACTGCCACGGCTGGCTCGGATAGAGTCCAATCTGGACGTCCAATTTTCGATGACTTTTCCAACATTTGTGGCCGTATATCGGCAATAACACGGCGAATGTTGTCTTCCAAATGGTCAAGCGTTTGTGGCTTATCCGCATAGACCAATGACTTAACATAGCCCCACAGAAAATAGTCTAATGGTGTTAAATCAGAAGATCTTGGAGGCCAATTCACAGGTCTAAAACGTGAAATAAGGCTGTCACCAAACGTGTCTTTCAATAAATCGACTGTGGCACGAGCTGTGTGACATGTTGCGCCGTCTTGTTGGAACCACAGCTCCTGGACATCATGATTGTTCAATTCAGGAATGAAAAGGTTAGTAATCATGGCTCTATACCGATCACCATTGACTGTAACGTTGTGGCCTTCATCGTTTTTGAAGAAGGATTCCACCAGCCCATAAATCACACTAAACAGTCAGTTTTTCTGGATGTAACTGTATTTCGACATACACTTGTGGATTAGCTTCACTCCAAATGCGGCAGTTTTGTTTGTTGACGTAGCCATTCAACCAGAAGTGAGCTTCATCGCTAAACAAAATTCGCTTATGAAAATCGACCATTATTTTCGAAATAAAATTGCACAATTTGAAAGCGTTGTTCAAGCGTGAGTCTATTCATGATGAATTGCCTAACCAAACTGAGAATAAATCACTTGACAGCTGTCAAATCGGTCGCCATCTTGGAAAGTAATGCCAACTTAAACTTCTATACCTGGAAAAAACACTTTGTATATATATACAAGCCTCTTCTGAAAATTGGTGTTTGAGAGGATATACACTGCTCAAAACAATTAGGGGAGCACATGATTTTAACAAAAGTAAGCAAAGATGTATACCAATAAAATGAATCATCCGTAATGTAAAGACTACCAGGAAACGGAAAAAGAAAACTTTATATGCAAATCAAAGTTCATGACGTCAAAAACGAGAAAAAGGAGATAAGGGCAGAAATCGAGATGTTGCAAAAACGTCTGTTTATTGCCGTAACTGTGAAATTCGATTGCGCAGTATTTTTTGAGGCAAGGTTGAGAATGTCTCAACAACGTGATTTACCGGAATCCATGGCATGGCGTGTTATAGGCAGACTGTAATCCGGGCAAACACACGTAGTGTCGTGGACACTGTTGAGTCGCCAGAAGTGTTGTTGCAAGGATGTGGAATCGATTGAAATGTTAGACTTCGACCAGGGCAGGTCGGCCACGTGCCACTACATCAAGTTATGACCGGTATATACAGTTAACAGCCCGTCGAAACAGAACAGAGAATGCTACGCAGCTGCAAAGACAGTTGCTCTTGGCAACAGGACGAAGGGTGTCGAGCCAAACAGCACGTAATCGGCTTCATGAGGGGAGGGCTCTATGCACGTAGGCCAATGGTCTGCATTCCGTTGACCCACACCACCGTGCGGCCCGAAAAGATGGGCTGCTGAACATCGAGATTGGGAGCAACATGATTGGAGCCAAGTGCTGTTTGTAGACGAGTCCCAATTCAGTCTAGAGAGTGACACCCGACGTGTTCTTGTATGGAGGGACAGGGGCACTCGAAATAACCCCGCATTCGTTCGGGAAAGATCACAATACAGAAGAGCTGGTTGGATGGTATGGGGTGGAATCAGCATAGGCAGACGTACGGACATGCATATCATTCGGAATGGCACTTTGACGGGCCGAAGGTATTGAGTACTTCGACCTTATGTCATCCCTTACGCTGTAGCCATTGGAGATTCCTTTGTTTTCCAGGATGATAATGCCCGACCGCATAGAGCTCGTCTGGTGGAGAACATGCTTGAAGCTGAAACAATACAGCGTATGGAATGGCCAACGTGCTCTCCTGACCTGAATCCAATCGAGCATGTTTGGGACATGCTCGGACGACGCATTGCTGCGAGACCAAGGCTGCCTGCTACTGTTCGAGACTTGGAGATTGCACTTCTTGAGGAGTGGAACAGTATTCCCCAAAGTCTGATCGATAACCTCATCGCATCCATGGCAAACAGGTGTGCAGCAGTCTTAGCTGTTTGAGGAGACCACACGCCCTATTAAAACTCATGCATCATGTTTAACAGTACCTTTTTTTATCGTTTACATGTAACCAAATTGTTGCCCTAAATCATCTTTCATGTTTTTCCATATTTTCAAATAAATTAAAAGCTTAATTCCAAATTTTTTTACACCTTTTTTCTGTATTGCGCATTGATACGCGTGTACTATGCATTGTATGCCAATACGTGGCTGTCTCACAAGGTTTTCTTCGCTTTTTTGCTTGCTCCCCTAATTGTTTTGAGCAGTGTATGTGAGAGAAAACACTAAGAATTTTTTATGATTATACCCACATAAAACTTCTGTTATTTGATATTTTGTTGTGTTCATATGCGAAAATAAACGTCTGTTTTTATATTTTAATAATGCAATTTTTGAAACGCTGTGATATGTGTGTACATAAATTTTTAACTGCCCTTTTTATTTTATCATCCCTTTTGTTAATAATATTCTAGTTAACAAGAATAAAAATTATGCTATCCTATTTTTCGACGTCAGAAATATTTTTGTTTTGGCATTTGAGACATTAGAAATTAACAGCGTATTCACAAGAGAATAGTTCTTTTTATGTTTACGGATGTATTTATACAGTTTAAAGGCAACTATGTAGCATATTCAATGATTCATTAATTTGTTGCTCGTTATAAAGAAACACTTTATCAACATTTTTCGTAATTTTTTTCTTTGAAGTTGTTATGATAATTCAATACAAAGGTATTTCACTTATATTTTGGGGATTTTTGAAAAAAAATCAACATTACTATTATATATCTGTAAAAATTTCCTTTTTATAGAGTTTACTAAATTTTAATCTTTATCTTGCTTCATTTACTAACTCCATGAGATTGCGAGAAAAAGAAAATTCAGCTCTTAAGTTATTATTATATGCATAGGAAATTTTATTTACATGAGATGCATACTCTTTATTTGAGATGATTACTCAATAATGCATACTCATTATTTATCTCTTTATACAAAAGCAAGAGTGACAAATATAAAGCATTTTGCATTATTAAGGTAGTTTTTTGAAACATCAGAATGCTTCATCATGTGCTTAGAACCAACAACTGAGTGTCGTATCATATCTTTCCATTTTATAATACAGTTTTTGCCCATAAATTTTGAAAAAATATTTATAAATATTGAAATATTAAAAAAAATTGTGTGTGAGAGAGAGAGAGAAACTTCGTACTTTATTACAGTTTTTTAAAAAAATGCCGATCTGCTTTTAATGGAATAATGAATATTCAGGATCTCTTTTTTATATAAAAGATTCATATTATACTTAAAAATGTAATATGCATTTAAGAAAGAAGCTAAATAAAAAATTATGAACTTAACAATCTGTTGTTGAAAATTTCTATAATTGTTGACAATAATAGTAAATAATTCTATTATACATTATCATTATAAAAGTAAACGATAATAATATTAAAAATAACTCTGAAGAAAAAATATGGAATAAATAAATATGAATGGAGACAAAAATTGATAAAATTTTAAACTATACAGTAATTGAAGAATAAAAAAGACAATAGAATAATTTATTATTTTTTCTAATTAAACTAGAAGTAAATTAAGATTTAAATATATTTTTTTGCGTATATTATTCAGAGAAGTAACACACTATACGCGAGTTTGAGTAAATCTCTCCAAAAAATATATTTTTAATAGAAAACGAGTTCACTTTTCTACAATAATTTTATTCTTAAATATTTTATGACAAAATACATCTTAGCGCCAATTGAATGACTATTTTTTTAAATAAGTTCCGCTACATTATAGGAAAATGAATTTTTAATAAAGAAAAAATATATATAATGAAATGAACATGTTTTTAGAAATTAAAAATCAAGCCATATGGACATAATTATTTTAATCAGTTGCTTATAATAATAAAAATATAATTTATGGCATTATTTTTCAAAAATAGAGAAATTACGCGTCATCCTTGGAATATTATCAGCATATTTATGTAACTTTTCTTTCTCGTTTGTGATGGAACTTATCTTGCCATTGTTGTGTAGGATTAAATAAAAATTAAAATTTGGTGATGGTTATTTTTTCATAAACAAAAAGATTTAATTAATTAATATTACTATTGTCATTAAGTCACATATTAGGAATTGTAATGTCAAGAAAGTATTCAAAATAATTGACTATTACTTACTTTTACGAACATTCATTATTTCAAAAGCAATTGTTTAAAATCCCATAAGACAAAAACTAATCTTGAATAAATATTTAAGTATGAAAGCCTTTTTACACTCTCTCTCTCTCGCTGTTCTGGGTATTTGATGATTTTTTATGTGTTAAGCGTTCGATTGTGTTAAAAAACATTACTGCAACTCTCGCCTCTTGATTTAAAAAGGACAAGACTGTATTTTATACGCCCATAGCCTTTTCCCTCAAAATGGCATTCTGCAAAACCCATTTTTAGTGGATGTGTACGTAGCAAAATAAACATGCTTGCTAAATTTCAAGTCAAAATCTAATAGCTCAAAGACATAAAGGTTTTATCAATACGTTGTTTTTGTTATAGTGTGTATGTATGTGTACAGAGAGTGTTATATAATTCAAAGAAGATATTATTTTTTAAAAAAAATACTGATTTCAATAATTTTTCTTTTTTTTATAACATAGGCTCAAAAATAAGACTAAGAAGTCATATTTATATATTTTTTTAAAGTCATTTGCTGCTTCATTAGAAAAAACGTACTGACGTCATATGTTGCAGCTAGTTTAAACTTAAGAATGCAGAATAAATTTAAAATTAAAATATTAGATTTAATTAATGAATTAATACTTGAAAAAAATCTGTATATTAAATTAAATGGCATTAACTACAAGTTTAAAAGATGTATTTGAACCTGAATAGATCAATAGAAATTATTATATTAAAACGATTGAAAATTTGAACAGGATATGTATAAATATATATATAGAGAGAGAAAACTAATAGTATAGGAATTGAGAAAAATATATTGATCAAACTCATATTACATTAACAAGATGTGTGGATAAAACTGTTTTATAATGCTTAAAATCATTTGTCTGCAGAAATTTTAAAATGTGAGATGCTAAATATTGATTTGTGATTTCATTTACATGATTCAACGGGGTTAGTATACATATTTTTAATTCATGTTATTACGCTTTTGCATAAATATCACAATGATAAAGCAAAATTTCTCCAGTTATATTGTTAATAAAAAATGAAAACTTTTTCTTAATTTTTTTTGACTCAAAATAAAGAATAAAAGAGAAAGTCATCTAATAATAATTTTCAGATTTTAATTGATGTAAATTTATTTTATTGTTCTGATTAAACTTCCAAATAAGAATTTGACAATTTTTAGGTTATAAAACATTAACGAACTCATTACATGTTGAGTATAATATATGTTTCAATGCTCAATATATTTATTCCAAATTATGTTATTTATATGAAAATTATGCAGTCTTTTTTGCTGATGTAACATCACTTCTCGAAAACATCAACATGTAGACGGCTTTCTTTGTGGAACCGACACCCACACGTGCATCTGCAGCCGCAACGCAACCCCTTTTTGACCCCCGAGGAATCTAGCTCGTTGACCGGAAGATGAGGGAAGAGATGCTTTGAACTTGCACGGGAGCGGTAACCCACGAATCCTCCTCTCACAAAATATTGGACTCTAACAATCTGTAATTAAATTTAATAACTTTAATGTATCATTTAGTAAATAATTTTCAATTGTTGTGACGTAAATAAATTCTATATTTTAATTAACCAAGAATACGCTACCGTTATTCTTTCAAACGTTACACTGAAAAGACTTGATTAAACAGTGAAACACTAAAAACGTGTTAATTAAAATTTCTCTAAATAAATTTATTTTAACATTATGTCATAAAACTGAGGAATTGTTTAAATAAAGTATTAAAATTATGTCTGATTTAGAAAAAACTATTTCTGTATGTTTTTCTGAATATATGTGAATCTGCAAGACTTCAATTTTTGTTTTTGAAAAAAAAAGAAAAAAAAATACTTTAGAGAATTTTTACTTTGGCTAAAGCAATATTTGGATAGCTAGAACAGAAGGACTGAAACTTTGAGGAAACTATTCTAACAACTATTGTTCTATATCTTGGAACAAATTTTGAAAGAAGTGTAACACGAATATCTTCCTAAAAGCTTCAAACGATTTTTAAAAGAGGTGGACATGTTCTATTTAGGAAAGAAAGAGCATCGAAATGTTTCTGCAATTTAATATTTTCTAAAATATATCTTGTGCACTAGGCTTTTTTTTAAATATTAAATAAAAGTTTGAAATTGAAGAAAGTATTTTTCAATTCCTACTATTAGTTCACGATCTCCCTATATATATATATATATATATATATATATATATATATATATATATATATATATATATATATATATATATATATATATATATATATATATATATATATATCTTGTTCAAATTTTCAATCGTTAATAAAATACTTTATATTCACCCATTTAAGTTCAAATATATTTTTTAACCTTGTAGTCGCTGACACTTGATGTTAATACAGTTTTTCCAAATATTAATCCATTAGCTAAACTTAAGGTATCCGACTACGTTAAGAACCGTGATTTAAAAAAAACGCATAAATGGATACTTTTCATGATATTTAGTGTCACACCGATTAGAATACATGCATAAATATGTTTTAAGAACATTTTGACAAAAAAAGTTTTTTAAATACAATACTTCGGCAAAAAATTAACTTAGAATAACCTTTTTTCAAAATCTTCTTTTGTCAAAAATGCTTCTATTATAATAATATTTTGCCTGTACATAGGACATAGTATGGGTTTCAGGAGCGGTCGACCTTAGTATCATTGCTCAATGCTTACCATGGCACTGAACGTCTTGCTTGGGTAAGAGATTACACAGACTGTTGTGTAGATTATTGAAAACGAGTAGCATGGAGTGATGGGTCTCAATTCCGACTACTTAACGTTGATGGGAGGCTGAGAATATTGCGTCAGGCTCATAAAACCATGGATCCTGCATGCCAGGTTGGAACAGTACAAGGGTATGGTGGCCCAATCATGATCAGGGGTGTTCTTTCGTGGCACTGTTTGCGATCTTTGGTGCGTGTATAAGCATCCCTCAATGCAATTCAGTACGTAGAGTGGTTGGGTAATCACCTCCATCTGCTTAAGCTGTTCTGTTATCCGCTAAGTAATGGAGTTTTCCAGGAAGACAACTGTACTTCTCCCAAGTCTGTGTTAGCTACTGGCTGGTTGGATGAGTATTCCACTGACTTTTCTGTCATCAATTGGCCTCCTAGAAATTCAGACTTAAATCCTATTGAACGTCTATGGGATGTTTTGGAACAAGGCGAGAAAAGCCATCGCACAGAGTAAACGAACCTTATTGAATTATGGACAGTTTTTGCCATTATTTGGCAAACTATTCCCGTAGAACGTTTATAGAAACTTGTTGAAACTATGCTTCGTCGCGTGGCAGCCATTATCAAGGCCAGAGGAGGCACAACTCTTTACTAAGTAGGTATCCTTAATTCAAGGTATACATAATGAATGATAGATTTTGGGGGAGGGAGATAACTAAAAAAATTTTTTTTGTATAGGTATACATGGGCGAAAGTGACAGTAAAAATATAAGACATGAAAAAGAAATGGACTTTTTATTAAAACAAAATGTAATCAAATCTCTTGTATTGAGCAGTTTTTGCAATGCATTATCAAAATTATGACAGTAATTCAAATCTTGAAATCTGCAATTACATGTAAATTAATAATGTTAAAAACATAGGGCTGTAGTAGAAGAGTCATCCATGATATGTTGCGTCTGCTGAATAACTCCATTCAAGTCTGTGTTTTCTGACTGGTCAAATGCCGAAACTCCAGTATGCTCTATTGTAAAATATGAGCATGGAACAATATCGATGCCACTTTTGGGATGCATTCAATTAGGAGTGTTGCACCAGTCTGATAGCCAGGTATATTGAACTCTTATTATTTCTGAGAACATTTGAGAACTTTAATTGACTATATTGAGGATCTCGTCAACCATCTATCCACTGAGGCTGCAAGCATGAGATTCTGAAAATTTGAAACTGTTCTCCAGTTACACTATAGTCACTTTCACCATTGTACTATGGTTAGTGGTCGTAAAAAGTACTTATTATAAACAACATTGTTACAAGGTGTCCTTTTTTTAATCTTTTCCGTACTGTATTTTTTAATATTTGTGCCTTTGTACATCATATCCGTCTATAGAAGATAAAAACTATTTTTTTTTGATAATCTGTACCATTCTTGAATGTTTGAAAATGATTTTTGAAACCCCCTGTGCCTATACCAATAGTAACGTGCTCGCTAATTTCTTTCACTTCAGTTACAAGTTATTTTATATAATTCCACAGCTTTTTGTAAGCCAACAAAATGAATATAGAGTGAAATATATTTATTCTATCACTTATATATAACTCACCTCTTGAACTCTCTGCATGGACAGGTAAAATAAAAAAATAAGTTTGGTCACATTGAAATAAACAGAATGATTTAACAACTTTACATAAAAATTAAGAGAAGGAACTTGATGTGATTAAATATTTTGCAAAGTTGGGGGGAAAACATAGTTATTGTATTCCAGGTTACATGTAAGGGATACTCAGTCTAGAGATTGACACTGACAGCTAAAATATATTTCTTTCACTAATCAAAAAACCTTTCAGTATTCTAAAGATCATTTGAGATGCACAATCATATCTAACTTAATAATAATAATACATATATATATATATAATAATAATAATACATACATATATATATATATATATATATATATATATATATATATATATATATATATATATATATAAATAAAATAAAATACTGAGTGATATAATTGTATATTCTACAATGCCAAAGAAGAAAGAGATGGACGATACAGAATGAGTGTTTGAACTAAAATGGAGACTTATTATGATTTCTAAA
The DNA here is from genome assembly GCA_019973935.1 of Trichonephila clavipes. Taxonomy (NCBI): domain Eukaryota; kingdom Metazoa; phylum Arthropoda; class Arachnida; order Araneae; family Nephilidae; genus Trichonephila; species Trichonephila clavipes. The sequence goes on from BMAU01003580.1 coordinate 221,438, forward strand.
GCTGTCCCTAAATTAGGCCAGCGAATTAGGTTTAAGTTATTTTATGGTATCACCTTCCCGGTATATAGAAATTTTCTACATAATAGAAAAAACAGAGCCATATTGAAAAGTTACGCCTATTTCTAACACACGTGGATGAAAAACCAGACAGTAAAATAAAATGAATATATATTATATGGGGTATATTTATTGACTTTTAAAAATGTGTTTAGATTTTTCGAGTACCGATCTTTAAATTTAGAAAAATACTACTTAAAACAAAACTACATGGGAAGTATATAAAACTACTTACTTTTGGTCTGAGAAGATGGACAAGAATGTGTTTTATTTTTTACAGGTTATTTATGAATCCGCCTATAAAATTTACAATGTTATTAATGTTTGGAACCATATATAATTTGATTCTATAATTACTATATGTCTGTAGAACAAAATAGTAACCTAAATAAAGATTCAACTACAATTCAGTTACGAGTTGGAAGATTTATTGAATTTTATTTCATTATGCCATTGGTTGGGTAAACAAATTTAAGCCAATGAACACACCGAACGAGTTATCTGAATTCAGCTTTAAAAAACTGAGTTTTTAACTTCAGCGATGAATAATTTATGTAAAACTCATACGCTTTTAATCTTCACTTTTTCTAAATCGACAATACTTCCATCAGTTATTCGGTCTGGAGCTCCTAAATTTCTTTTTTTACAGAAATTTAAATTAATCATATTTGTTTTATTCTGGCGATTGCGAGTGTCTTTTGTTTGAAAATTGAATTCCTGAATAATCTATTGGTGATTTCCTTCGAACAATGTTTGTTTGATTTAGATTCAAAGAAAAAAAGAACTCAATTCATTACATTAATCATTCAGCTTCCTTTGTCGAATTTAATTTAACTTGAATTAAATTTATTATTTTTGCTTTTGATGTTACCTTGTAAGACGAAAATGCACACAATGAACAAAATATGTGATCAAAACATATGATGTATTTTAAAAATACTTTTTGGAATAACACAAGGAGGATTTCAACACACAGTTTAACAGAGTATTGTATAGAATATATTTTGAAGAAGTCTCTTGCTGTTATTACGCGAAATAACGAATTATTTGTTTCTATTATATAGTTCTTAAATACCTTTAAAAAGAAATTATGGTATAATTAATGTAACGCAAATTCCTTTATGCAAATTGGTACTTTGATTAAATGCCATTGCGTTTACTATTGTTAAAACAAACAATTGTCTTTTATTCTGAAATTAAATGAAAAAAAAAACAGACTTTTTTTGAGGAAATAGTTTATATTCGAGCACTAAACAAATCAATTTAGGTATTGAAGTTGATAGTGCGGACACATATAAATATACACTAATATAAAAAAACATTTCAAAACCAAGAAAAAAACTATTGTAAGCTAATGAAACTTCGGCACTATACGTTTTACTAAGTAACATATTACATAGACAAAAGTTTCAAGATCACAGGTTAGTGTAAACGCAGAAAGAGGCCTTTCAAATGAAAAATGATGGCACATTAATAACCAGTTTGACCCCCAGAAACGTGTTGCATTTTATCGGTCTATATAAGGATGTTGAATTCTGAATGGAGATAACGGTGGAATTGCCGCATGTTATTACCCTGTTGGAACGCCTTTCTTTGAATAATGTTGAAAAATGGTAGAGCAACAGGTTTAAGGTATCCGACTACCCTAAAATCAAGATTTTTTTTCAAAAATTGACAGATTTTTCTTTTATGATTTTATTTTATAAGTCATCTTACTATCTTAATAAAAATACCAAATTTTTTATTTTCTATTCCCTAGAACAGAAACTACAGGTGTTTTAGTAAAAGCAAATGTCATAACTTTACACAAGATGTCAAACTTTAAAATGTGTTTTACTCGAAATGTGTTTTTTTTTCGAAAAACTTAAACGGGAACAGCGATTGCTCAAAAAGTTTTGAAAATAATTTGCTGAAATATTTTGTGTATGTTCTGTACAACAATAGAAATGTTTTGATTTTCAGATTTGTGCATTGCTGTTTTACTTCAAAATTTGCCGTCCTTTGTGTGAATATAATCACAGTTATTTTAAGTAATTTTCTGTAGTCACTAAGATAAAGGGCTCTAGTTTTTGTAAAAATTAAAATATCCCTTATCCTGATAGTCATTTCAAACATGAATAACTATGTAACGCATCAAAATTGAAAAATTGAGAATTTGTTCATAAAATATTTGTATAAAGTGGGCCCATTTATGTAATTTTTTGTACATTTTAACCAGTTTTTTTCCCATTTTAACAATAATAATTTTTTTCTGTTTCATTTTTAAGATTTTTTCCATAAAATATACTAATTGATATTAAAATTTACAAAAAAATCACCATATCTTCATGTTTTCAAAAAAAAAGTGTCGCAAGTAGTCGGATACCTTAATTATCAGACTGGCGTGCAAGTGTGCACTCAGAGTGCGTGAAATAACTACGTTAGTGCTCCTATTGTCTCAGGAAACTGATTCACAGTCCATAACTTCAGGTGTAGGTCCAGTGTATTTAGGACGCAAACAGTGTGATAGTAGACGCTAACCCAGCCTCCATCTAACTAACGCCTGACCATCACCAGCACCAAGGTAGAACTCACACTGCTTTCAATAAACAAAATTGATATCCACCTCATCCTGAAGGCAACCCTACCTTTTACACTTCTGACAGTGGTTTGGATTCAGTGAAATACACGCTTCAAGCGTATATATGGTTCGGAGCTGTCGATGCAGCCGATTTGTAATAGTTCGTGGAGACGCTGTGTTGTGAACTGCAACTCTAATTTATGCTGCAGATGCATTCACGGTGCAAGGCGATCACGTTTAGTGTCATTTTTGCCAAGTTCATTTGCAATATCGCAGGAAGAAATTCGACTGTTTCTAAACAAAATAATGCGAACAGTTTCCTGAGTTTGAATATATATAAAAAAATTGAGATATAATTAAAGTGTTTATCAATTTTTTAAAATATTGATGTCTAATTTTGTTTAAAAGACATTGTTTTCATTCACAGAAATATTAAGAGATAATTTTCTCAATGATTACGAATTAGTCCACATGATCCAAACAGTCCATTTACTGACTGTACAATTAGCACCGTCACTCAACTGGGTGGAAATTTGAACTAATGTCTGGCTTTGCTGGCTACGTACAATACGCCTGAGCTGTCTCTCACCACGCACTTTCAAGGCTACTTGTCCTTTGCAGTTTGCCCGATCGCTAGTGTTTTGCCCACCATCAATGTGTTCTTGCTATATTCTTGACACTGTCGACCGGTAAATTGCTAGCTGTCAGACATTTTTGGAAACTGAATGGCCTATGTGTCACGCACCTTCGATTTGTCCGCGATGGAAGGCATATGAACCAGGCTGTTTACCCATACTGGTAATTCCAGCAACTAATTCAGAACAACCACAGTACGTGCTATATATGCAGTTTCTCCAGCACCCTCAGTTGGATATAAATGGTGTGCAGCAGTACACAAGTTGCATGTCCTTTGCAATCCCGAATTCAGTGGCCTTTCAGCGTGAATCACAATATATAAGTAATGTGTATTGCTTATTTGAATTATGTTGAATAAATTACATAAAGTTCACCATTGTTATTCCAGGCATGGATTTTAAATTAATGTTATTAGAAAATTGTTTTGTTGGAGATATAGCCAAGCAAAATTTGATGTAAATTTCTTCAGAATCGTTAAAAGATGTTTCAAATGTACAAAACAAAATCACATCGCTATTTAAAATAACTGTTTTAAATTGCATTTTTTATTTAGACTCTAGCTAAAATTGGATTTAAACTCTTAAAAATTACAATATTGAAATAAAAATCTCAACCTCTCTCTCTCTGTTTTCTCGTATTATTCTTTAAGAAAATTATACTACACATACATTAATATTATATATCATTACATTTTGCTTAAAACTTTTAAAATATAGACTTTGCATCGATGAAACAAACATTCTAGGAATATAAAATATCTAAACTAAAAGGAACGTGTTTCTTTTCCAATGGAATGTTTGTTCAGTTAAAGGGAGTACATGTTTCCTTCCACTAAAATAATCTTAGAAAAAGGGAATGAAACTCTGTTTTGTTTTGAAAAGAAGCAAACTATGTTTTTTTCTTTTAAAATGTTTGTTATGCTCATGCAATTTCCTGTTTGTCTGTGTTTCATAAAATTTCGTCCATCCAGACAAGTAAATGTGTTTTCAATACTAAATCCGTCTGAACTGTCTTGTTGCATCAAAGACATCTATCATTTTATTCAAAGAAACATATAAATACTTTTCAGAAAAATAGCATATATTTTGTCTGTCTGGCAGGAATCGGATAAATATAACATAAATTATTCATTGTGTGGTTCATTGACATTGACTCAGCAAAAATCAGAAAATACAATATGACAATAAATTATTTTTACGTTACTTATATAAGCACTGATGTTATAAAATGTTAAATATACAGTAAGATACAATCATTTAGTTTATGTAGCAAATATAAAGTTTCTGATTCAGTTTTTTCACGTGTCTTAACAAAACATGATAAAGAACGAATGCTTAGAACAGTTGAATATAGGATTTGTGCTTATTAAAACTTTACCTAAACAATTTCTGTGTATTGATAAATAAAAATTTTGTCTGAATTTTTTAAAATAAGATCTTTATATTTATTTTCGATACAAAACTTTTCACATTTAATACAGAATATCCTAACTGACAGCATGACTAATAAAGAAGCATATAAAATGAATTAAATTACATTGTTGAATATTTTCCTCCAAGTATAAAACAGACTGATGAAACAAGTAAAAATGCAATGTAATTAAATATTTCATTAAAAGTTAATATAAATAATTGTTAAGCAAGTATTTTATGGTAAAATGCTAATTATGTATATTTTTGAATGTTTTAGTGATTTGAAGTCTTAAAAATGCTTTACGCAAAACATTCTTTCTACAGAAGATATCTAATTATTGTTTGCAATGATAAGACCAATGAAAAACTCTGAACGAATTATTAAACCCTTTGTTCTTCACATCTTTCCAGAATGCAGAGTTTTTTTTTTACATTCTTAAGATCTGCTTCAAAATCAATTTACATTCCCAGGAATAACACCTTTAATTATCTGTGTATCGCATCATGAATCTATTAACAATTTTGATTCGAAAAAGTGTTAAAGGGTTCAAATGAAACTAAATGTAGCTAGAATAATATTACCATACTAATGAATGCTTTTCAATACTTTTCTGCGTTAAAAAATATTTCTGAGGCAATTTATATTTATTTTTCTCACATTCAATATACTTTCGTTAGAAGGAAAAAGATGGAATTCATATTTGAAGTTTAAGAAGAATACATTAATTAAAAATGCATTACTTAAAACATATGTAATTATTTTTATTAAATTGAACAATATACTAAGAGATAAATAATACATATTTAAGAAAGTTCAGTTAAAAGCTTCTGGGTTCAAAGTTCAATTAAAAACTACGGGCTCTTTGGATGTATACATTTTGGAGAATTTGATATTGTTGCACGGATTAATATGATATAAAAATATAATTAACTGTAAGCAACTACCTGCGATACTGTTTTATCGAGAAATGCAGAATTAGGGAATTTACCATATTTTAAATTATGGAGTAATTGTGTACAAAATATTTTTAATAAAGTTACTGAAATTTTGTTACCATTAATGTAAATGTAATTTATTTTTATGTAAATATAAATGCGTTGTGTATCTAAAAATAGCAATACGTGCTGAAAAATAATTAAATATTTCCTTTTAATTTTAAAGAAAGATTAAGAATTAAAATTTTCTTCTAAACAATTTTTGTTCAATATTTTCAAAGATCATTTACAGCTAGTTATACTTACATTTCTACAAATCTTGTATTCACTGTTACGCATATTTCCCAGAATTGATTATCATACTTTATTTCTAGGAAACACTGGGAACTGTTAAAAAATTATAATTTAAATTAATTTAAAGTATTAGTTTAGGCAATTTTTATAACTTGTTATTAAATTTTCGAAAAAAAAATATAGCAAAAATATCATTTTAGAAAGTTTACAATTACATAAAACTAATAAATTTTTTTCATCATTTTTATGGTTATTGTTTGAGTAGATACTTTGTGGGGCCTCATTTTACAGAGTGACAATAAGTTATTCTGTCTGCCATACTTTTGACAAGTGTTTCCACATATTCTAGATCAACAACATTTCACCCTGTATAAATTTCATCCTCAAGCTTTTCAAATGATGCTACTACTTAGCATTTTTAACTACTTAGCATTTACATACACTTTTCTAACAAAGTAAATTGAAACATTCTCTATAATATTAACTCCATGGAATCCAGTTGGCCAAGTCAAATTCTATTTATGATTTTTTCTTCATACCACTTTTTGCTGTCTAGAAATGTTTCAAGAAACTCCAGATTGTTGAAAAATTAAATTATTATTTCTCTAAAGCTGAAAAATATCTCAAAAGTTGCATGTCAAATAGTGTTCAGTATTCATATAAGTAAGAAACATATTATTTTCCTCATCTGTAGCTATTCCATAGATTATCAAAGGTCCATCTTTGAAACACATGCTTTACTGAACATATTTTTTCTTTTTCACGAGATCGTATTAATAAGAAATAAAACACATTTAATCTATCAAGTTTGAAATGTTTTCAACCAAATTTATAGCATTTTTTTAATCTACGTTATACGAAATTTACTTAATCATTTTTTAAATTCATATAATTTTGAATTTATTCATTATTTCTGACGTTCTTATTTTTGTATTTATATAATTTGTGAAACCAAAACTATTTTTAAAATGTATAAATTTCGGCTTTAGAAGTTTTGAAGTAAAATAGGGGGCAGTTGAAACAAGTAGGCAAATTTCACAGAGCTGTAAGATAGAAAAATGCTGTTTGATTTTAATGAGACATCTTTGATTTTGCATCAAGTCTTTGTACTGAACTATCAATAATAACTTTGATAAAAATTTCTGCTGTAGTCTTAGATCTTGAATTTTTTTCCGCTACACGAAAAAATGATATTCAGCGATAATATGAAACTATAGTTTTCATATTTCAATTCAATTAAACTCTTTCAATCCAGACATTTTACTTAATGTGCAATGGACAGAATTTTGGAGCTTTTGTACGAATCAGTTTACACCATATTTAAAAAAATGCATATCGATTTTTGTTAATTGTTACGTAAGTTATTTAAGCAAAAACAAAAACATGTTTGTCTTTTAATTAAAAACATCTAAAAGTGAAGAGAAGGTTATTTTTGTTTCTTTTGTTTTTTTTTTATTTTCTTTATAATTTAAAAAGGCAACTATTCAGTTTTTGGTAATATGCTTTGTTTGCATATCCTAAGAATTCAGCAGGGCTAAACGAGGTCAATGACTTTATAAACCATAAAGAAATTCAAACCAACAATAGATCAGTAGATTATCTGTAAGGTCTTGCCTGTATAGAGACCCTCAGACACTCTGGGATAAGTTCTGCGGAAACAAGCCCTGTGGTACACTTGGTGTACACTGCATAGCTCTTGTCACCTTCAATGAAACGAAAAAAATTGGTAGCTACTGTGGTCCTTAAGACTGGAGCACCAAAAGTAGAAGACTAACTACGTTAACCCTCCAATTGGACAGCACGGCCGTTTTCCACCCTACTAGAGAGGCTTCGAAAACGGACCACACTGAATTTTTCCTAAGGCCGGGGACTCACCAAAAATGAACCAAACAGATTTTTTCCCCTTCAAGTAATGTGTTCAAAACCGATAAGGTGGTATTTTTCCGAATTCTTTTCCCCCTTTAAAGGTTTACGATCTTGAAAGATAATTAGAGACGGTCGGGGAGACACAATAAGCACTGAGGGGAAACTTTTATGGTCACGGGGAGACCGGTTCCTGTGGCAATCATAAAATCTTCAACCTAAAGTGTACACAAATAGCGAGTCAACGATTTGAGAATTCTCATTTTTTTTCTTTACCTTAAAATTCTCAAATGGAATTAAGTTTTTATAATGTATGTCTAAGTTTTAAAAAATATCTGTAGTATTTAAATTCAAATTATATATTAAAACATTGAGGATAATTTACTGTTTCATTTTTCTAACTTTAATCAATACTTTCAGGGATTTTTTTTAAAAATGATTATTTTGTTATGTGTCAAAAAATAAAAAAAAGGTTCAAAATTTAAAATCTTTTAAAATTTCGGACACTTCTAAACATGAATAATTTTTAAGCTTCTGTATTACATTATTTGCAAAAAATTTATATGTATTGTTAAAAAAACCCTATTTAAATCTTTTAGTTTTTCATAATTTTAAAGCCAGATATTCAGGGCATCTTACATAGAATCCCTTGTTTTGTATTGTTCAGTTAACAAATTATATTTGAATTTTGAATGTCTGAACATTAATTTCATTCAAAGAGAATTTTAATTTCAAGTTTATATTTTTTAACTTGAATCTTCAAATAAAGAGTATTTAAAAGCATCTGTACAAATTTAGAGTTAACATTTGCGCATTTAAATAAATATAAAGATCCTTTTTAAATTGAAGTTAAAAAATATATATTTATGCATAATCCCTCATCATTCATGTTCCATTAGTGGTTGACTGAAGAAAAGGTTATTAAAATTTGGACATTTTTATAATCTTAACCATGCAAAAATAGGAATTTTGTATTAGCTCCACTAAAATTCTGCATTGGAATTTCGAAAAAGATATTTATGCGTGTCTCACATACTCAGTTGAAAAATATATTTACCATAAATACTAATAATTCTTTGGATATTTAAAATTATCATATGATTAATTTTTAATATAACCGGATAGCACGGAAAATTCCGTCAGTGTAAATATGCTTCGAAAATGGACTGCACGGATTTTTCTGCCAAGGGGTCCAAGACGTTTTGCGGATTAGCCGCACTTTTCTGAAATCCTTTTCCCCTTTTAGGTTTAACAACAAAATTTGAAAGATAAAAGGGTACAGCTATTTTATGGCTCGCAGGGAAGGTTTGACCCTTCGGCAATCGTAAAAAATTTGAAATTTCTTTTTGTTAATTGTTCCTAAAAGTTTTTTTAAAGTTTTTAAAGTTCCCAACGCATAAGTAAAATATGTTACAATTCACTTTTGGTTTCATATTAATTTGAAACTGTAACAAGTTGGGGCGTGCCACAAATCCGGCTATTTTATATAGTTAGACAAATTATCTTTTTTTTTAGTATATTCTTTCTCTTCATTTTTCTTATTTTATGAAAGGAGTTTTTGAAACATGATTATTTTATTATAAGATACCGAAAAATTAACAAAACACAAAGATTTTAAAATTTGGAACCTTTAGAATTTTCCAACCACTAAAAATGAATAAATTTAAATCATCAAATCATTTGAAACATTTTCATGCACTTTGTCCATATTAACGAAAAAAAAAAACATCATATCGATTTTTAGGTTTTTTTTTTTTGATTTCAAAGGGACCAAAGAAGTGTTAGGCCTCAGTTTAAGCCAGTTCCAGTGTGTGTGTGTGTTGGTTATATATTGCGACGATATCACCGATTATATGGTACGAATTTTCCGGTTCTTAAATTACAAATGAATGAAGATTTTCACTTGCATTTTTTTTCAGAATGTTTGGATCCCAAATTTTCAAAAATTTTCGGTGAATGTTTCCATAGACATTTATGCTTATAAATAGTTTTAGAATTTCAATTTTAAATTTGAGCTATTCATCTTTCGGTATATATTGTGAAAAAATCATCTAGTTTATACAAAATCGTTGAATTGAGTTTATCTTTTTTGTAACTGAATGTAATTAAAATCTGTATATTTTTTGCGTCGTCAATGGATAGCTGGACAAGATTTATGAGAATTTGGATCCGTTCAATTGTCCGAAAAAAAAATGGGTATTCCAGTTAAAAATTATTTACCAAAGGTGTTGGATGTTCTCATTCTAAAAATTTCGAAATTTTATTATATAGCTACTTTTATCTGTTATGATACGGTGAGGATTGCCAAATGTAATATCTTGAACGTGCTTGTTTTGTCACGAGCATCACTGGAAGTACCACTAAAGACCCGCCGAATTTAGTGAATGCATCTAATATTGAAAGAAATGTCCCGTTATAGTTTTTAATTGTAGATGGGGGTGACCTCAAAAAGTCCATGGTAAGTGCTAAGACCATATTTTCAAAATTAGTGAATCCGTTTAAAAGCCCTTTCCCTCGTTTTTTGTTTACAAGAATGCATTCAATATTCAATCATTCATTTAATATTTTCAACACAATTTTTCTAACATTAAAAATAAAAAATTTGAATATACATGCTTTCAGTTTTATTAATACAAAAGATGTCCTTTTTAGAATGAATATTTTTAAAATTTTGTTTGCATCTGTTGAGTTTACCAAAACATCATTATCATTTTCAATTTTATATAACATTTTTTTTACAACAAAATCATTAATGCTTATTTAATTAAAGGGTTTAAAATAATTAATGTATGTTAATATTAGTCATGTAATCGTTTGATGACAATTCATATATTTAATCAAAAATTATATGGTCATTGATGCAGAATGTCAAAATTTTATGCCCCATTTGTTTAAATTCAGACATTGAATAATTTTAATTAAAGTCTTATAAAATAAGGCCCATCTAAAATACATTTTAAAGTTAATTGTTTTTTTACTCATATAAAATGATCTTGACAAAATCATACAATTTTAAATTTGTTGCCAAGAGATAGTTTCAGGGCGATTACAGAAAAAAACTTCAAGTTCATAACTTGAATATTTTTTGATGGATGGTTTTCTTGCTAAAAAGTTACGTGGTGAAAAAGTTTATTGTTCAAATGCAAAATTGTTAAACAGTAATCGCACCATAACAAATTTATAACATCAGTATGCAATTCTTTTTGCATTGTTGTGTTTGACAAAATATGAAGCACCCTACTTTAGATAGATTTCAGAAAGTTTTTGCCGCAAAGTTTGAAATTAATTGATGTTCAGCCGAAATGAAACACACAGCATTATCCCGTAGTAAATAAACTATAAGGTTAATTTTAATTTATGGATGAAATGTTCCGTTAACCATTTCGTTAAAAGTTTACATGAAAAAAACGTTTGGACTCCCTCATTCATTGGGATTGAATCAAGATTATAACATTAAATTTTATTTTTCTTTCAAGTTTTTTGTGGTAGATATATCTTTAATCTCTGGTTTAAATGGGTTGCGTGGTCGATTTTTAAAGGGGTCTTCGGTCGATATCCACAAGCAATAGGGTTTCTTAAACACTGAAGGTCTCTCTTAGATGAAATATAAATATCGCACTGTTTAGCTCAAATCCAATGGTCACGTCTAAACCAATCTTCAGTAGTTCGAATGCCCAATATGATTGTTGCCACTGAGTTTGAGTCTTAAGTTTGAGGATTACCTCAATTTATCAGAAATTAGAAAATCACATGAATTCAAAGGAATTAACATTTTTTTTTTTCTTAACGAACGTTTATTTCAGAAGGAAGTTTGCCGTCAATCTTGCAGCAAATGGATGTATGTCTCGCCTGATTATTTTAAAGCATTTTTTAAATGAGTTTAAACACTCGCGAGGGGTTAATTGGAATTACAACTGAGTCTACAATTTCCAGTTTTTCAGTCATTTAATTTATATTTTAATATACAATAAGACATTTTTATGAGCTCTTTGCCCAGAAGATTTATTAAAATATCAAATATTCATCATTTATTTTTTTTAAAAATGCGTTCTAATGATTGGAAGAACAGATTAAAATTTTCACATCTGGTGGGAAACAGGAAGAGATAAAGATTTTAATATTTTGATCATATTTTTTACATGTTTGAATAGAACTGTTTCTTTTCGAGTTTTTTTGAGGATTTAAACCATAGGCTGTTTCATTTTAGCCGTTTAGTTCGATTTCTTTTTTAAAATAAGGCTCATTTGAAGTTTAGCGAGCTCATATTTCTGTTTTTCAAAAATAGTTGCCTCGAAAACTTTCGTTTACAACCGCATACCACATCTCATCTATACAGTTTTTAATTAAATTTTAATGAAATCTGAAAATTTAAAAGGACTACATTTCTCAATTTTAATTTGTTTTTAAATTTGGTATGAATACACAGTGGAACTGTCGGTTAGATCCTCAACAAAATGAGATTTTAAAGTACTGTTTTGAAAGACAAAATTATGGAAATTTTCCTCACAATTTTTAATGCTCCCTTGTTGCTCGCAAATGTAGTTATCAATGATTGAAGAAAAACGTTGATTCCAAGATTAAGAAATTTAACGCAGGTAGAATAGGGTTCCGGTACTGTCAGGCGGAATTTCGTCGATATTCCAACCCCCATTAAAATTAAAAATATTGACAATGGGTTCCAATGAAGAATTCAATTGAAGAAAAGATATTTTTATTTAATACAAGGAGTTTGACACAGGAGAATACTCAAAGGTAAATTTAGATTTTTTGAAAATTCAGTTAACATAAAAATAGGTTGAATGATTTTAAAAAATGGCGGCGCGGTCCACGGGCTTTTTTTTTTTATTTTAAACTTTTAAAAATCGAAATTTTTTGATCCCGAAAGATCTGTTTTATTTCATAAATATATTCCATTAATTGTCTTATTGTTTAAAAAAAGATAAGGCCCAGCTTTTTTTTACCTCATAAACACAAAAACAGGAAAATGGCGTTTTCGTCTCATATTCAAAAATGAATACAGGATGCTTTTTTTTAGTTCAAATTGCAATACCAAAATATTTTTTTTTTCAAAGTGACAGAAAAATAAATTTTGTTTGAAGAAAATATAACTATTTTTCAACTTTTAACACGCCATTTATTTCATGTTTTTTTTACAAGTGGGGTCTGCATTTTAATTTAATTTTACTGTGACTGAATCTATGGGGAAAACAACAGAGTGGAACTACGGTTTTTATACTTTATTTTTAAACTTAACAAACAGCTAATTAAAAGGTAGCTATTCTAACAGATAGGTTTTGACGATTAAAGACGCTCGCGAACCAAGTCATTTGTCCTCTTTTTGCTCCCTTTTTTAATAGTTCCTAAAAGTTTTGGTTTAGTTTCATTTTTGAAGGGCTAGCAATATGCGCGCGAAGATTGTGCAATTTTTTCGAGAACTATTAGATTTCCTGGATATATATATATATATATATATATTCGACTTCTAATATTTTTTCAAGTATTCCTTAAATTTCATATAATTTAATTAAGTGAGGGGATATTAAAAAGTCGCACTCTCTCTTCTCTACTCAACTTCTTGAGGGCTTTTGGCGACGGTACTGTGACCGGGGTATCAGGTGGTCAAGGTATCGAATCATGGTTGGCATGTCTCGAGTTCGAGCCCAGTGCCACAAAAGACCCGCCGTGTAGGGCAGCGATGCACGTTAAATCTATCGAGAGCTGAAATGTCCTCTCGTTGGTGTGGTGTGGTAGTTAAGAGAGGGGGTGCCAGCTCAGGTGTCGCCCTCGTCATTTGACCATTTTTCAAAATAACGAGGTCCATCACTAAAAGCCCTCGTGTAGCTGAACAGTGCGACGTTAATATTCACTCACTTGGCGACGGACCTCGTAATTTTAAACCATGGTCAAGTGACGAGGATGACGCTTGAGCATTGCTCCCTTACACGGCGGATCTTCAGTGGTGCTGGGGTCGAACTCGTGACACGTCAGCTACGAGTCCGTTGCTTTGACCATTAGGCTACCGCGGCCTCACAATGTGGTTGAAAACTGCATGTTATGAGTAAAAATATGCTGAAACATTTGATGAACTTATAATAGATTTTTGCATAGAAGATAGATGTGTGATATGCTAAAATGACAATATGTAAAAGTTATGAGAATATCGATGACAATTTTTGAAAAATTCAATTTAAGTTTCAGTCTGAAACTTATTCGTTTTTTTTTTCGCATTTAATATTAAATAGTCGCGATAACAAATTAATAGTTTAACGCATTCATAGATTATAAAAAATAAAGGTAAAAATGACATTGTTGGGAATAATAAGTTTTTATAGTTTTGAATTCAGACTTCTTTGCAGGAGTGTAGACTATTAAAAGGCTGAAGTAGAAGTTAGAAAACTAATATTTAAAATATATGGAAAACAATATCTGCAATTCCATGATCTTGAAGAGCAGAAGACGGCACTTTTACTTAGTACGGCAGAGTAAGCATAAGGTAGGAGCTTGTGGAGTAAACAACCAGGCCTCTGCAGTTTTGGCAGGTAATGAACTCCCATTTGTTGCTTTCTCAGTAAGGAATATAAATATAACAAATACAAAAATAAGTCATGTAAAATTTTATATATTTTAATAAAAATGAATTGTGAACTTAATTTCCAATTCATTGTCACGAGTTGGCAGTAACTACGGTATTCTATCGACGTACTTCTTATATATATATAAGTACGGTTGATAGAGTACCAATAATTTTAACGCAATTTTATATTTCGTTCTCGTAAACTTTACTCCTTTTAAAACATGTATTGACAAAATACTCTCCTTTTGTATATTTATAAAATTTTAAAAATATAATGGTTATCTTACCCAACATTTTAAATCAGGGGCGGCAACTGTGTAGCTAAGACGTGTCAAACCAATCTGTCAGTATCATTCAGCGTGCCACATAGTAGGAAATTTTTGAAATCCTTCGATTCTTACGGTAATATTTGCAGATTTAAAGAATAGAGGTAAATAATTTAGAGTTACAGTTTTATTTTATATTAATTATGGATCAATAAAATACATTTATTAACATAAAAATAAACAACATAAAATGTTACTATTTCTTCAACAAAGTTAAAAAAATTAAAAATGTATGTTTCCAACATATTTATTTAAATAAGAAATAGACAAAGTGAAATATAAATGATTCCCTTCATTATAGTTAAATAAAAATTGTAATGCGAATTAACTCTTTCACGACTCTTCTTTCATATCGCAAAACCAGGGGTATAATGCATGACACGATTCTGAGCATTCAGTTGTTAAACAATTTCTTTGCGGAGTCGAAATATTTTTCATATTAGGAAAGATTTTTTACTTTTATATGCCGAATCACATAAGTGGAAAGCAGAGTACATGCAATTTACTTTTTTCAACAATTAAATCCCCTAGCAATAACACTCAATTATTTACAAAATAGCTGTAAATTTATCCTTAGAATTATCTTTCAGATTATTTTGTAGTTCCATAAATGTCCATAACTCAGAAGATGTTTGTCAAATAAGGTCTATTATCAACTTTCATCCACTCAAGAATTGACAAATTTGTAGAGTAGTGCTGAGTGCCACTAAGAATTGTACCACGTGCCACAGGTCCATAGATTGCCGACACGTTTTAAATGTTCTTATTAACTAACCATCTTCTATTCAAACACAATTTATATGATAAAAAAGGGTTTTCATTCATTTTGTAGGGAATTGTATTAGATTCAACCATAAGTAATTTTGTGTTTCAAATAAATTACGTTGTTTCGGGGATCCCCTTAAGAGCAAAATGAAAGGAATTTGACATAATTATAGTAAGTTTCTCTAAAAAGGGAAACGTTCACTTTCAAAATACACTGCGTAAAGTGGTTTTAGGTGTACGAAGTTATATTCACTATTATTCCTAAAATAAATTTTGATATTTTGGTTTTTCGTTAAGTTTTGAAGTTATTTCTTCAAATATACTTCTCCATTACATTTCTTTCAAACTTGCTATTTTCTTTTGCGGCCACAGTAGCCTGATGGTCGTGGTTATGAACTCGTGTCCAGTGTTCGAGCCCTGGTACCACAAAAGTTTAGCGTTGAAGAGGAGCTGATGCACGTTAAACACGTCGACGTCAAAAGTCCTCACGTTGGTGTGATGTGGAAGTTTGGAAGAGGAGTTATCAGCTCAGGTATCGTCCTCGTCACTTAACCGCGGTTCAAAATTACATAGTCGCTCGTCAGTAGCCACCGTGTTGACTTAGAATGCAATATAAACCCTTGACGTGTGCACTTGAGTTAATTCGAGTACGCTAAACAGTTCCAAATATGCATATTAGATATAATTCAAACGAGGTCGCATTTTATGCTGCTTTAATTTTCTCACTCAAATATCAGCGAGCGCCGTCTGCACTCGAGATATTTGACTGTTGTTTCTTATATTTACGATTTAGTCCTTAAACACCAAAAACTCGTTTTCAATGTAAAGACTGTAATGTTGGACTGTGTGCAGTGCCGTGTTTCGAAAAATATCACACTGTGACATTTCTGTAAACGATATGTATGTGTCTTTCTCATACTTCTTTGATATTTTTTGCTATTTATACCTGTTAAAATTATTTTTTATAAAAGGTTTTTTGTAACTAATTGTAAATTGAATAAAACCTTTTCTTACAATTATATGTATTTGAGGATGAAATCTGATTTACTTTATTCATTAAATTTTAGTAAATTTCATTTTCTTAGCCAACTTATTTCTTTTAAAACATGCATATTTGTGTATTATATAATTAAATTTCTAACTATCTAAAATTATGTCTGGCTTTTTTCTTCATTAAAATCTTTCAGGATTTTACAAATTATCTTGCCATTATTCATTATGTACTTAATAAGGAAAAATATATCTAAATATAAATAATTTATGTCCTAATAAACATATAATTGTTTTTAGCTATAGTTTGGAAAATGCATTGAAATTTGTATCGGGACAGGATTTTAACATATTATGAATGTGTTTTTGATTGCCACTCTATGTTATATATTTATCTTTCATTCTTTTTACAATATGAGTAGAAGTCGTAAACAGTTTGTCACAGTAAAATTAATTTTTGTTTTATATTCAAATTATACTATTATATTGATTCTGAAAATAATAGGTTAGTTTGACAAGCCATTATTTCCCAATTTTAAAGCATTGAACAGTTTTGAAATTTTTTAAACTTTTCTAAAATGTTA
Source organism: Trichonephila clavipes (assembly GCA_019973935.1). NCBI lineage: Eukaryota > Metazoa > Arthropoda > Arachnida > Araneae > Nephilidae > Trichonephila > Trichonephila clavipes. Next base: position 238,435 of record BMAU01003580.1, read on the forward strand.
AATTATTAAAAATATTTAATTATTGTAAGTGATTAATATTTCTTAGATTATTGGAAACAAAAAGTATAAAATATAAAATATATCTCTTTGTTGAATTTTAATAATTATTTTTATGGCTAAACCTGGAAAAAACCAAACTTTTTTTTAAATATTAACATTAAGATATTTTTAAAAAATAACTAGAGCTCTCATACCTAAATCCATATGAACTGTTAAAGAACATATGTAAGTGAACATTTACAAGATATTTCAAGACTCTATCTTGAACAGGAAAAACGCCTTAGGGATTAGAAAACACTCTCATCTTCAAAATTAAAAATCTGAGAAAAACATATTTAAAATTTGTAATGGCATAAAAAAAATTTCATTGCCTGTAAAGCTTTAATTTTTCAATCTGTTACTATCCAACTTATGCTCTACATGAAAATTCTACTTGAAATAAATATGACTGAAATATCTTTTTTAATTCAAAATATTCTAAGACATAACATTGATAACAACTGTTAATTTGATCAATTATTCACTTTTATCAGAACCTTATATATTCGCAAGAGTTTTAAATGCAAAATATTTATATAGAAATTAGTAGTTATACAAACGTAATCCAGAAATCACCAAGTTTGTAAACAATATCTATTTTTTTCTCAGTTCCCCATCGTGGCAGTTAAGCAAGTTTAAGTTTTTGTTGCATGACTTTAAAATACTGCAGTGTAGTACTACAATAGATTTATTATAATGTAGTTTGTGGTACATCAGGGAAATATTTAGTTCATTCTGCAACATTTGTATTCTGTAGTCTAATTGTAATATTACCTGAAAAAGCTGCATTTTAGATTTACCATTTTCAGTCATATTCCATCCCTTTCAAGTATTATTTATCACAGTAGCCTGCGTACATTTTGGTCATGGCATTTTTCAAAAGGAAAAAAAATAATGAAAACAAAGTAAAGAGCTTTTAAATTATATAAACTATGTATCAAAAAATATATTGGTCTTTAAATCAATCTTAATTAAGTAAATGTGAGAAAACTCAAAAACAACATGAGCAAACAGAAATGATTTTAGAAACTAAAATTGTAGTTAATTGCCGTTTCACACGAAATATTGGATTGTGTTAAAAAATATTTTTAATTAATTCAATCTAGGAATGCAAAAATACTTTAAAATGAAACCGAATTTAAAATCAAAACTCAGAAAATTAAAATTTCTTAAAACCTAATTGGTTTTTTGATCAGAAATTGAGCAAGTTTTCCAAATATATGAAAGATATATTTGCAATAAATTGGGTGAACTCTCTGTTGGCCGTGAAGTGTAGAAAATGTCCATTTCACAATCCTCGCCCTAGGCCACAGCTGTGAATGAGAAACCTCCCGTTTCGATGAACACAGAGACCGAAAAGCAATAAAATCCTTCCCTGCAAAACCAATCGGGACCTCCTGCGGCGTTAACAGGGGAAAGCACTAAACAGCCATTCGTTTTTGAAGCATTTCGCGAAATTTATCGGAGCATTTTCGGAGTAGCTAGCTTAAAAAAATGATATCGCTTTCGAAGTGAAATTCAATTAGCGGGTCATCCAGTTAGAGGGTTAATTTGCTCGTAAACTTTAGCGGAACAAAGTGGAATTGCCTTCACACCTAGAGTGACCCTAACAAAAGTAAACTGCATCCACCATTCCACCTAAAGACACCCACTTTCCTTCATAAGATGCTATATTCATTTTTAAAATTTATTATAGCTTGCTTTGACTGATAGGTTAGTTATGTTATTCATCATTAGCTTATGCGTTTTTCTTCCGGCGTTCCACGGGCTTTTCCAGATGCATAACCTTTTGCCAATGCAAATTTCCGTTTCCCCATTTGGTGTCAGCTATTCCTGTCGTATATGTGATTCCAAAGTTAATGTCACTCCAATTAGATTTTTCCAAATTTTTCCTTTACTTTTTTCTTGTCAGACAGTTCTCTTTTCTCTCCACGTAGCCCAGCGTTACAAGGAGTTTTTGGGTGAAAGAAAATTTTCTCTTAATTTTATATTTCCGATTAAAATGATTTAACAAAACACAATACCAATTAAAATTTAAATTGAAAGATATTAGAAAACATTTCTGGTAATATGCTAGGTATACTTCAAAAACTATATTCATCCTTTTAACAATAATTATTTTCTTAGAATCTAAAATAATAATAATAAAAAAAAAGAATTCAAATTTATGTTTATCATTTTATCGTTAAATACTGTTAGACTAAAAATATATCTAAAAACCAATACATTTTATCCATTATAAAGGACAATTTGCTTTATTATTATTTAATAATTAAAAAATGAAATAAAATAGAAAATATTGCTTTAGTTTTTCAAAAAAATACCTTAGTTAAATCCGCTATCGTTAAATCGAGAATAAAAAATTCTTACCTTTAGCTATTGAAATTATTGCTTATTTCTGGCCGTTTGATAGTTTCATAAAATATACGTAACAATAACAAAATGTATTATAGGGAAAAAAAATAGAAATGTGTTTACTTTCACTGTATAAGAAACATTCAAAAAGAAAATAATACTATCTGATAAAAACATATCAACATTTTTTTTATATATTTTTAAGGTTTTTCAGTGAGTTATTTTTTAAGAATAATGAAAACAGTTGTGACGTCTTTTAAAAAATTGAGCTCACATTCATTATTTTATATTACACAACAAATACTTTCTTAGAATTTAAAATAATAAAACAGATTTGAAATCTTTACAATTTGCATTCACTATACAATGAAAAAACACTAAAAAAGAAACTAATTTTATCTGATAGAAACATTTTTAACATTTTGTTCTTTTATTTTGAAGACTGTTGTTTACATAGTTTCTTTCACTATCTCATAAATTAACAGAATGTTTGATGAACAGAAGTTTTTTCTAAAATAATTCAAATGTATTCGATATAAAATGTATTAAATAAATCTAACATAGTCACTATTTTAATAATAATTTCCTTTACGGATATGAAATAAAAAAAAATGATTAAACTGTTCATTTTCGAATCAATCTGTACATACTGTTAGCTAAAAAATGACATTAAAATCAAATCTAGCTCCATCTACAAGAAAACGCTTATACTATTAAAAATCCTTTTATTTATGCTTTACGAAAATTAATTCTGTTTTAGTTTGTAAGTATATTAGTTGATATCAGTTATATCGTTAAATAATGAATGATAAGTCTAGCGACGAGGTAGTAAACAACTATGCCGTTGGGTCTGCATGGTTAGAGCCTGATTGTATTGTTTCCCTATGGAAATTCCTCTTTCTCTTTAGTCAATTAAAATTCTCTTTTTTTTTGCTAATTTTTCTCCTTTTTCTACTTTTCTCCTTTAGAGAGGCCTGATGTATGTTAACAGCATGTTTCACATTCTGAGTTTATTTCACTATTTTAAGACGAGAAAGGCTGAAATTAACTCAACTCAAGGTTTCGCATACATCGTAAAACCGAACTCTCTGTGAAGTTTTAAATTTTTAAGGGCATAATTATTAACTTAATACTTCCAAACTTTTCACATTGATAATAAACAACAATACATTTTTTTAAAGAAAAAGGTAACTGAAAAAGAGCATAAATGTATCAGAAAAAAAAACACAAACTTTTTAAATACGTAATTTTTTAACGAACATTTCAATCTTCAGTCAGAACGCGGATAATAAAGTGTGATGCACACAATAAGAGTTTCGTGCGATTATTTTTATAAATAGTGAAGTTATTAAGAGGACATGGTACGATTTAAGCAAAAATTTTTAATTTAAGGATTTTCAAAAAAATTTTGTTTGCCTCCTATGTGTGTATACTATGTAAAATAGACGTTGTACTCAAAATTTCATAAAAAGTTGCCATTTAATTTTTTGAAGAAAAAACTTAAAATTTGTGAAGAGATTTTAAAATACTGCTCCTCCCTTACAAAAATTTACGTACATGTAGGAAATTTGATTTCCAAAGTTCAGCTATTAATAACAAAAGTTGGTATGGGTTTTGTGATAACATGATTGGTATTTGTACAATACTTCTTTGTGTGAATCCTTATTGAAAATTCCGTAAAAAATTTGCAAATTCTAACTTCAATTATTTTTTAAAAAATAAATATTGCTTTGATTCAAAAATGTATACCAACTTTTGTTACATGTACTATTAACAATACGTAAAAAAATCAAAGCATTAGGCACAATAGAAAAAAAGCCTTAGCATTTTAATTGAAGACAAATTAGATATTTTACCTTTCTGAGATAAGTAAGTTTAAAGTTTTGATTTGATAGGGATGTGAATAAAAATAAATGTAAAGACTATAATAATTGTGTGTTTATCAACTTAAGACAGTGCTTCTCAAACTTTCAATACTGGCGCCCCCCTTTTCAATCACAATTTTTACCGCGCCCCCCTTATACATAATAATTTACTAAATGCAATAATAATGCACTTTTACGATAAAGCAACAATATTTATTATAAACCGTTCAAATTCATGACATAAGTATTAAATTTTGTATTTGTTACTTTTAAGCAAAAAAAAGTTAAGTAATAGGATAATTACTAAGTTATTTTTCCTTTCTCTGATTTTTAAATTGGAACATATTACAAAATGCGGTGGTTGCTTAGAAGACAAAATATAGATATCAGCTAAATATAGAAAATGAACTCAGAGGGTCAATTTCTTATCTTAAAACTCCTTTCAAAAGTTTGCTCTGTAAGACAAGCCCATGGAAGTAGCTAATAATTATTAAACTTGTTCTTAATTTAGTATTAATTAATTAGTCATAAAATACTCTGTGCACCACTCATACATTAAAAGCAGTGTTTCTCAAACTTTCAATACTGGCGACCCAATTTTCAATCATAATTTTTGTCTCGCCCCCTGTACAACAATAATGTATTTACTGCAATAAAAATGCACTTTGAGAGAGAGACGCTAAAGTTACAATACGATCTTAATTATAAACCGTACAAATTAATACGATAAGTATATTAAATTTTGTGTATATGTAACTTTTACGTAATATATATATTTTAAGAAAATTACTTAAAATATATATATATATATTACTTAGAATTATGTTATTTTTCTTTCTCTAATTTTTAAATTGGAACAGATTGCAAAATGATGTATTTAATTAAAGATTTATTTCCTTCAGCATTCATTTCTCAAAGTACAAATGTCATTAGAAAAATAGTCTAGTCAATGTCGCTCTCTATCATATCCATCACATCTGGCATTATAGGGTACGTTTGCGTGAGTCTGGGCAACCTATCGGACGTCTGCGCAAAACATGTAAAAATGCTTTTCCTCGTACAATTCCAGTCAGTTTTGGTCGACTCGATACTCCTATAGCTACCGAATCTAGCTTGAATGTACATTTTTTTAATTTCCACGTTAATTGTAATTCACGGTAATTAAGTATTTACGACAGTAGATTAAAACAATATCATACATACATTTTTAAGTCGTAAGCAAACATTCGACCATAATAAAGAATCAACAAGTACACAGACGAACGAGCATGGTTCCGAAAATTAAATCAAGGCGATCTTCTCAAAAGTACTTAATTTTGGATTTACCACTACTGAAGTAAATGATGGAAAAAAAGCCCCAGCTCGCTATGTGTTAAAACTTACAAATCTGTAGAACAACATGTGAAAGTTGTTTTTAAAACATGTAAAATCATTTAGCTATGTTGGCAAAGAATTTTAAAAAGTATTTTCTGGATGAGGACAGCTTGGTAGCAAGTTACGAGTGGATTAGGGATCTATTTCAAGATACTACAGAAGGGCTCTCAACTTCCGAAGAAGAAATCTTCATATATTTTACATCCAGTGAAAAATTAAAAGGCAATTTGTAATAAATCGCTCTTTGAATTTGGGGTAGAGGTGGATGAGGAATTATCTGTACTGAAAACAAAAGCACTTCGTATACTATTACCATTTTCAACATCCTACCTTTTTCAAACCGGATTTTCTGCAGTGGATGCCTTGAAGACAAAATATAGATCTCAGCTAAATATAGAAAATTAACTCTTTAAGTGTCAATTTCTGATATTAAACCTTCCTTTCAAAAACTTTCCTCTACAAGACAAGCCCGTGGAAGTCCCTAATAATTATTAAACTTGTTCTTAATTTAATAATAAGATTGATTGATTGAATATTAACGTCGCACTGTTCAGCTGCACGAGGGCTTTTGACGACGGACCACGTAATTTTGAACCATGGTCAAGTGACGTGGATGACACCTGAGCTGGCACCCCTCTCTCCTAACTACCACACCACACCAACGGGAAATTTCTCAACAGATTTAACGTGCATCACTGCCCTACACGGAGGGTCTTTAGTGGTACTGGGCTCGAACTCGTGACAAGGCAAGCCACGATCCGATACCTATACCACTCGGCTACCGCGGCCAAATTCTGTAATAAGAAATTATTTATAAAATACCTTCTTCAGTACTGATACATCAAACGTATACTGGCTGAAACACCGACTCTTCGCACGAGTTCATTTTTTAAAAAAATAAAACATTATTCTTGATATAATAGCTGAACTGTAAGGGAAGTAAAACTGTGTGCACGACATTGTATACAAAAATGTAAAATGATTTTTTTTAGATAAATGCTATAATTGTAAATAACTGTTTAAAAGAACTGTAATTTTAAACCTCACACAATTAGCAGTTAGAATTAATGTTAAATTATGAAAAAGAATATAAAATTCCGATGAAGAATGATTGTGTTACTTTTTAACATTTAAAGCGAGAAGACTTCAAAATGTTTTAACCCGGGAGCAGGCGCGTACTCGATACTAACATTAATGGTAGTGCGGGGGGACTCAGTCACCCCAATCCTTTGTTTAGAATTATTTTTACTGTACACGATACAAATCGGAATTCTAGTGAATATTTTAATTTATAGAAAGTATACTTACCTTCTTTCAATGACTCTTCAATTCTTTGATGATTTGAGAAAAAATCCAATAAAACTGAACTAAAATGATTCAAAAGTACAAGACCATAATAAAGGACGCAAATCAGACTCTTTTCAATTATCCTACAGAAATGTTAAACCAATCAATTCTTTTCCAAATATCGCAAAACTCAATTATTTACAATTTCCCTAAGCGAAAAGCAAACGCATAAAAGATGGGAGGGAACTAATATTGATAATAACCATACCATAAGATTGAAGGTCAATCAGATGATTAGCAAACGTACTATGCAGCCTGGCTGAAAAGTGAATCATGACTTCCTTTTCTTTTTCTACAACTAAAATGTACAGTATTTCAATAATAATTACAGTGGTGAATTGTTTATCTTCTTAGAATTTTTCTCAGGGTCTGGGTTTCGTTTTTCTTTTAACGAGTAATATTTTATGTTAAAACGTAATAAAAAAAATCTCTCATTGAGGAAATACAGCAAATAAAACAAAATGTTTTTTTCTTTAATTTGGTTTTGGGATCAAAGATAGCTATTTGATGACGGAAAAAAGACAGATAATAAACATAAATTATGTCAGTGTTGTTGTGTGTATTTTTTTTATTATGGAAGAAAGCATTTTGTTTTACTTCTCTTTCCGGTTATTTTTTTAAAAAAATCTTTAAATTTTGATACGCTCGCGCCCCCTTGTAGGGTCATCGCGCCCCCCAGAGGGGCGCGCCCCACACTTTGAGAAACACTGACTTAAGAGTATTCAAATTTTGTGAGGTTATAGAGAAGTATATAAAGAATAATTTAGGCTAGAAAAACTATATTTGATTTTTTGATCGATTTGTGTCAATTGAATCGAACTGTGTCTTCTTAAATAACTACTTTTAATTTCGAGTATTTTCTCAAACATTCTAAGAAAATAAGTTTTTAGAATCTGGCTTTTATAAAACTCTGATTTTAAAAGAGCAAAGTATAAACTCCTTAGTATTTAAGCTCAATTGATTAAAACTTTGAGAAAACTATACACAACGTTTGAAAATTATTTTTATAAAAAAGCTTCAAAATTCCCTCATTTTGAAAACATCTCAAGAAAATACAAAATATAGTTATTTTGCAAAAACAATTATACAGTGCAGTGGCAAAATAGACAATATTTCTGATTCATAATTACTTTTTATATGATTGCGATACGAATAATAGGATGACGATTTTAAAAATGATGAAATCATCTTTCGGTATCGTCTGTGTGATAAATGATATACATGGGTAAATCAATCATGTATTTTAAGTTTTTTAGTTAATATCTCTAACTAAACACGATTTCGGAACCTAAATAACCAAAATGGATTCTTCCTCGTATTATTTCCCTTCTTTTGGAACCTAAGGCACATTTCTGCATTCAGCGGTTTGCGAGAAAACAGCCTCACATACATAGATACATAAGCTCATTTACCTACGAATTTTTAGAGTGTAGATATATGGATAAAGTTTACATTCTTTTAAAAGAATAATTATAAATGCGTTTCAAAGAATGTAAAGAATAGAAAATAGAATGTTTTATACATATGTTGTTGTTGTTTTTCGTGTTGCCAATAAATTGTATTATATTCTTTGCAACTTAAAAATACACGCATAACTATAAAAATGATAATTAGTTGTGCAAGATTTTATATTATCAGCTAATTGAATGAAATGAAATTAATATTCATACCACAAAACCACATTAAATAAGGCTTATCCATAAAAGAAAAAAATACTAAACAGAGGAAAATGCGATTTCTATTCGTATGTTTGTATACAAAAATTTACAGTTGTATCTTTTAGATTCATAACGATTAAAATTGGGAAAAATGAATTAAATTATGAAATTCAAATAAAGTTATTTCAAATAAAATGTAATTATCATGGATGAAAACGACTGTGTTTTTTCGTAAATTTAAATTAAATTATGGTTATTTTGAAGTTAATAAATATATTTCAGCAAATTTGCCTATACCAACAACAATCTTCTATTCAACATAATTTGAGAGGTACTTCATCCCCCATTATGTATACAAAATGAAATTCTTATTGCTATGACTTTCTTATTGATTTTTCAAATATACATTAAAATGATTAGATTCTTATTCACATATGTTGTAAAATCTATCAGGGTTTGTTTATGGTATTACTGAATGAATTATTGATTTACAGGATAATTTGTGAATTTTAGTTTTTCTTTTAATATAGATTTTTCTATTTTGCTTCTGAAATGTCATAAATAAGTTTCTTATTTAAAATAGTCTAATCTTTTTATTAAAAATTGTATATATTAGCGTAGAAACAATGTACGTTATAAAAACCACAAAGAAGGGTAAAAATTAAGGGACAATGTGCTAAAGAAAAAAATAAATACTTATAAAAAAGGAAAACTTCAAAATTCAAGAACAATGTTGAATAATTAAAATAGGATCTGTCCAAAAAGCCAGATAAAGCATTTATGTTGCTATAGATATTCTCACATATTTACAAACAACTTTCAACGTGTTTCAAAAGAATCTTTATACAATGCTGGGCATGTTTAACAACGTATGTACGAAATACACAAAGTACTCGAGAAGGCGTTTTGGCAGGTACTTCATTCGGTAAACTGATTTTCTTAAATGTCCTCCATCGTCGAAAATATGCTTGTCCTTCACAAAACCACACCTACACGAACTTTTACCTTATCCTAGCTTTTCCCGAGCAGAGCATGGACAGGGGAAACATACCAACCTGGCTCATTCGTGAAAATTTATTCTATGCAAATGATCTTTCCCGAATCATTTCACATATGCTTTTTATCGTTTCGAATAATTGAAAAGTACCTATAGGGGAAATTTTTCGCAAAAAGAGGACTTCTGCTGAGCCTTCCCTCTTCATGCTTGTCTGAAAGACGTTTTGTTGATTTCATTCCCCAAACATAGAAGAAAACTAATCCAAAACTTCAGTGTATTATTTGCTGCTCAAAGAGAGATAGTAAAGCGAAGAAGGTTAAGAGAGAAATAGAATAAAACAGACGAACCTATTTTTGTGCAATTTCCTTTTTGTGTGATTTTTTTGTGCGGTTTTATTTTTCTGCGATTTTTTTATGCGTAATATTTTGTTTCATGTGGTGTATGAATTTCAATGATTTTCGCACCAATTTGATGTTTTCTTTCTACTTGCTAGTGGCTTAACGGAGAATGTTAGGCCCTTCCTCCACCCTGAAAGTCAGTCTTTGCCTTTTATAAATCGGGTAAATACGTATTTAGCGTCATTCAAGCCTTGGGCTTCTAGAGTCCTGCCCCCTCCCGTGACAGGACGCAATGGCTTTGGTTCCACTGTAATGTTTTCTATCTATTTACCAGTGGTGTAACGGAAATGTTATGACTTTCCCCCCCGAAAGTTAGGTTTTGCCTTTAATATTTTATAAATTGGGTAAATACGTATTTAGCGTAAGTCAGGCCTTGGACCCCTAGAGTCCTCCCACCCCCCGGGATGCGGGGGTGTAAGTTACGCCACTGAAATGTAAACACTTCAGGATACTCTGTTGATTTGTTATAAGCAATCTCCTGACATTGCGCAATCAGTTGATTTCTCTCAACGCTCCAGCAAACCCGCGCTTGATTGAAGACGAAACTTTCAATGACAGTGACAGTATGAATAATTTGATAGATTATGAAAATGGACAAGAACAACCGAATTCCTTGAGAGTGGATAAAAATATGCAGGGATACAGCTTTCCAACAAAATGGAAAAGCATTTTCTTTAAATCGATACCAATTAAGAAAGGAGCATAAAATTCTAAAAAGGGCTTCAATCATGTATATCTTGTTATTGTGATATTTACAAACAACTGATCAATCGACCTTCGTCACAAAGACTTATCTCTTACTTTATGTTGCCAAAAAATAAATCAACTGAAATTGCACTTTCAAGTGACGAAAGCAATTTTGAACTTATTCATTACAGGACTTTGGATTGCGATGAGTAGCGATGAATTATGTATGTGCATTTAAAAGACTTATTGGTATATACAATGAGACATTATTTGTTTGTAAAATGTCTCCATGAGTAATATTTAATTATTTACTTTGTTATGGAAGTACCCTTACATAAATGTCGTAAATAATTAGCATAATTTATAAATGCGACTTTTTTTATGCAATCCCTATCAACAGCATAAAAAATGATTTTTTTGTAGAATTTCCATGAATTAGTTTGTTATATGTAAGAATTTATGAAATTTTTGAATATTTTTTGTGCAATTTTTTATATACGATCCCTATCTACCGCACAATAAACACGTTAGCCTGTGCTGTCCAAATTGCAATGTTGGGCTATGTGCATGTTTTCGAGTTAATCATTCACGATGAAAACTTTGATGAATAATTTCAGAATCGCTTATGTAAATGCAGAAGCTGAAAATAAATTTGTAATTCAAGATAAAAGTTAGGTATTCTAAGCTTTACATTTATAGTTAGTGTGAATTGCCGTACTGAAAGCCAACTTTACAGGATAATTTACTCATTTAGTTGCCGTAAAATCCGGCGAATAATGTGCACTGGTGTATATAACGCGCACCTTTACTTTCAAACTGATTTTTTTTTAATTTTAGGTATATTCGCCGTATAACGCGCACCCTCTTTTTAACGAAGAAATCTGAAATATTAGTATACATTGCTCTTACGTTTTAAAATAATTCATTCGAGGGTATTATTCTAGACGTTTGAAAAAATAGTATACTTCTAGGACTACAACTCTTTTAGTTCATAATGTAAGTCGTTTCTTTAAAACAAACAATATTTCGATGCATATAGAAGTAATTTTTTTATGTTCATCTCTTTTGTTATCATTAGAGCTATTGTTTTAATACCCGGCGTATAATCCGCATCCTTAAGTTTCAATCTTATTTTTAAAGTTCAAAGTGCGCGTTATATGCCGGAATTTACGGTAAATAGATTTTTTTACATTAGTGTTTGGGACATTTGTACGACAATGGTGATATTATGTTTACAAAGATATGCATGTTTGAAAATAAGCATAAAGAAATTGAATTTTTTTTAACCATAATCCGGAAAGCAAATGAGCCTTAAAGGTGTTTATTCAAAGACGTTATTCAAGACTAATAAGTCTCAATAACTTAAGGTATCCGACTCCGTTCGGAACCGAGATTTTGCAAAAGCGTATGGATAATATTTATGATATTTAGTGTCACTTAGATTAAAAAATGTATATAAAATTGTTTTAAGAGTAGTAGTACAGTAAACAATTTATTTAAATATAATATTTTGGCAAAAAATTAAATTAAAATAAGCCTTTTTTCAAATATTCGCATTTTTGTGAAAAATGCTTCTATTATAATAATATTTTGCCTGCATATAGCTTAGACCTTTGTACAGGGGCTCAACTAGAATTTTTGAAATACATAACTCAGAAGTAGGTTTATCAATGTTTTACAACAAAAGAGGGGATCAATTTTAAGAAAAAAACGCCGATAAATATTTCAATGGGTTGTAACTCTGAAAATAATGTGAATTTTTCAAAACACATAGTTGAGACTCTGTACAGAGGTCTGAGCTATATACATGCAAAATATTATTATAATAGAAGCATTTTTCACAAAAGAAGATCATTTTGAAAAAAGGTTATATATATATATATATATAAATAATATATATAGTCTGCTCCAAGTGTGATAAGATTATATCTTTATTAGGTTGTGGTTATTTTCCTGTCATCAACTGATAGAAAATAAACAGATTTTTCAAAGATATCAGTTTTAAACTTACTTACACACACTTAAATATTAAGCCTTTTTTAAACAAAAAAGACTTTCTTTAATTAACGTTTAATTAAGATCCAGTTTTTAAAAAAAACATTTTTAAATATATAAGTAGATGTAGCTTTAACTTTCTCGTTTGCTTTAAAACTTGCATAAAAAACTGTTTTTAGTTATATATAATGTAATCCTAAGAATATATCTTGTATACCTAATTAAACTAAAAAGAAATTGATATTCCTCATCCTTCAAGTATTTTACAAAAATGTTCATAAATATGAGAGGTATAAGATCTTATCGTCTTAGAACTTTAGTTTTTCTTGTTATTTTCTTTATTTTATCAAAACTTAGATTATAAGGTCTCCAAAGGTTTTTCTTTTAAGTTTAACGTCTAAATATCAAACTGAAACTTATCAAAATCAATCTTCTAACAATCTCTTGTTACTCTTGCTTTTTTATCGTCTTTGTATTTTCTTAATTCTTTTTTCTTGCATGATAAATTAATCTTTTCATATTGAAAAGAACTTAATAAACTGTCTATCAAATTCAAGAAGATAATAAACATCTTTGAATTTAATACCATTTATTAACCAAAATTAAACTTTAGACCCATGTTATGTCAAAGAAAGAGCTTAACAAAATTTAGAAACTTCAAAGCATAATGTGTCATTTTTGATATCCTTTAAAATAAAGTAAATTTTAAAATTTAGAAGATAATATTTTTTATTCTTTAAACTGGAAAATTTTTCCTTTGAAAGGCTTTTAAAAATGATTAATTGGGCAATAATGAATTTTAATATTTTTGATATGAAGCTTTGTGTCAGCAATACACACAGCTTTCCATGCGATGTTTCGTATAAGTATAATTGAAATATATTTCAAATTACTCAGAAAACAAATAACTTTTGAAGAATTTGGTTAAATTTCATGTTCTTAAATGCACAAAAGAATTTTAATTAAATTTAGTATATATCCTTTAATTTTGTTTTTGGTATTATCATAATTACATGTGTTTTCATTGAGCTCAGTATCTTAAATATGAAATATAAAAAAAAATAGAGTTACACAATTTAATTTTAAAGGCGGTTTTTAATTTAACAATTTAAATATGCATTAATCTGAACTCTCAAACCACACATTACGATGCATATTCTACAGTGATTGGGAATGTTTAAGTAAAACTAGACTCATTCAAGTATACAATATTTGGGATTTAGAAATGTATTATTGCTATGCCAAATTTTATGTGCATGCCTAAATATCTATAGTTTCCATAATTAAGAGTGAAACCTTTTAAAAATAGATTAAAATGGTTACGCAGTTTATCGGCTAGCTTTATAATACTACGCTTAGGTAAATAAATATTTTTTAAACAAAACTATACTGTTAATGTTATAATGTAAAAAAAAAAATTGAAACTTTAACTATGATTTAATGGTTAGAAACATGTTCCATTCGGCCTAATAAAATTTTTGGTGTTAAAATAATGATAATTGTAAAGGAAGAAAAATTTGAAAATCATTCAACAATTTTAATAAAAATTTAATTTTTAAAATTTTTGTTTCACTTAGCCATTTTTTTCATGGTGAAATATCTTATTTTAATAGTACTTGTTAATAATATACAAAATATTTTAAAACCCTTAATTAAAAAAAAATTGAAAGAAAGGTGCCGAGTCCTCTTAAGTACGTTGCTCTTTAGAAATAGAACTATCTTATAAATTTCACTTTCTAAGATAGCATCTCTTAAACTGTGGGGCGCCCCCGAGGGGGTGTGATAACCTTATATGGGGGGTACGAGTATATCCAAAATTTAAAAGTAAAAGACAATTTTAAAAAATATTATATTTACTGAAAGGGCGAAAAACAAAATGCATTCTGAATTATGAAAATACCATAATACTCAAAAACTCAGTGGCGCAACAGCCCATGACAGCAAGGCCCTGTTGTACCCGTCCCATTATACGTGCCATTGGACGCTCTGAAGCGCTTGAGCAGATGTCAGTCAGTCTGAAGCGAGACCCCCAGTGTTAAAGTTCACAAGCAAGCCTGGTACTAATTTATTGACCAACTGTAGTAGGGATAAAAGGTTGAGACCATAAGACTAAAAAGTAACAAAAACATGTTTTACTTAGAAGTGACATATGCAAAATTTAATGCTTACATTGAGAATTTGTACAATTAATATATATATATATATAAGTTCACATTGTAACTTTATCGTAAAAGTTCATTATTATTGCATTCAATGCATTACCATTATAAAAGGGGGGCGATGAATATTATGATTACAAATTCGGCCGCTAATTGTGAAAGTTTAAGAAGCACTGTTCTTAGAATAATAGAATACACAGAATTTTGAATCAAGTGGAAACTGTTAACTGTTAGCTAAAATAAATTGATTCCTTATACACATTATTTCAATTTAATATAATGTTGCATAAGCATATATAACACACAAATAGGTATTTTAATTTTAAAGTATATTTGTATATTTCTTATGTTTAATGTATTAAAATTTATGAGCATGAAAATTTAAGATGTGCTCCTTACAATTTTATTATATCAAATTAATTTTAAGGAAGTATAATTTCATTTTTTATTAAAACACAGGTTTTATGTACATGCTGAAACTTGGGGTCCTTTGAGATTTTATAAATTCTAATAATGGATACACTATTCCCCTGAATATTTATATTAAGTCCACAATTCTTTAAATCACATAACTAAAGAGATATCGGGTTTTGCTTCTTCATTTATATTCAATGAAAAAAATATATATTTACTTCTTCGTATTATATCAATTATTTAAGTAAATCTATCATTCTATTGTTGTTTTAATATTTATCCCACCCAATCGACAGTAACACTAGATTGAGGTCCACGTAATTCACGTACTGGAGGAGTAAGGTTACGTCTGTCGTTTTGGCCAAAGCCATGAGCACCATGCACATGAATGCATTAACTTGTTCCGTTTCTCCTCAATTTCGAGAGAGAACACCCAGGATTTATTATTAAGTTATATTTTCAAGTCAAATATAATAAAAAGTATTAAAATTGCTCCATGTTTGTTTTATTATTGGATAAATCTACAAAAAAAAAAATTGACATAATTTTTATCCACTTAGAGAAATGTCATTGTGTGCTTAACGACAAAAAACTTTAAAAGTGAATTAGTTCCAAAAATAATTTTGGTACTTATTATAAATGTTGGAACATTATTTTGCTCCTAATAAATTATTTTATCAAACTGGAAAACATTGTATGTTAGCAAAATAACTCATAAAGAAAA
This sequence comes from Trichonephila clavipes, assembly GCA_019973935.1. Lineage (NCBI taxonomy): Eukaryota > Metazoa > Arthropoda > Arachnida > Araneae > Nephilidae > Trichonephila > Trichonephila clavipes. Next base: position 254,447 of record BMAU01003580.1, read on the forward strand.
ATTATCCAATACATCCAATAAATGAAGAAAGTTTGTGTCTAGACAGTCTAATACTGTTAGGAATATTTTCCTAAATCCCTTATGAGAAATTAACAGTATTAAAGAAAATTTGCTTATGAAGTATTTCATTTTTAATAAAAACACATGAACTGCTAGTTCACTGGCACATTCCAATTTTTATTATATTCTCTAACGAAAATACACGTTAATGTGTGTACAAATGATTGTTCCTAAGTCTGTAAATGTTCACTTAAAAAGGTGTTAAGAAATCATTTGTGCATATTTTCTTACACATTTTAATTATTAAAAGAACAAAAAACTGAGAGTTGAAATGTCTGTTCTAAGTTCTTCCGCTACATCACACTAGGTGCTTTTAGATGACTAAGTGCCAATTCTGATAAAAAGTACATCAGTAAACATTTTCTTAAAGTTAATCTACTTTTCGGTTTCTTTCTTCTTTTTTCTTTCTTTTCCTGGGGTAAAGCTATCGGTTTTAGGTCAATTAGGACACAATTATAACTTTATGAAGTGACATGTGTTCACAAAAAGTAAAAAAAAAATGATAAAGGGCTAGAAGTTAACTTATCCCTCCGTTAGGCGCGCGAATCTCTCAGGTGTATAGTAAAAATGTTGCAGTACTGCGCCCTCACGGTTGGTTGGAACACGTCATTCCTTCTTCTATCTGCCTCTTGCCACTTGGCCTAAGAGTCAGTGTCAAGGACGAGGGTGATTTCTTCTTATAGAGTGGCAGGGGACATTGAACCTGATTCACACAGCGTATTCAACAAAGTCAGTTTTTATGCCTTTGTGCGATTTCATTATTTTTGATTTTTTCTTGTAAAATGTAGATTTCAGTTTTATACGAAATTATTTCCAAAGAAGTACACTGCTGGCCACCGTAAATGCAACACCAAGAAAGACAAGATATTGCACAACAAAATTTAATTTGTAGATAACACATTGACGAAGTATCAAATGATTACATTTATAGACTTCTGTGAAGTGTGGTTTCCTGCCAGAATCAGTAGCCAGGGTAGCAGCTATTTTTGGACACCCCCGCTGCCACACGTCTCGGTATTGATTCAAAGAGACTTTGGATGTGTTCTTGGGGTACATCAGACAAAGCAGATTCCATACATTGCCAAAGTTTATCTGGTGTTGGAGCTGAAAGTGTAATCTGGGTCAATCATTGAGTAACCATGGGCCACATGTTTTCTATCGGCGAAAGATCCGGAGAGTGAACCGGCCAGGGAAGCAATTCAATTTGGTGATTGACGAAGAACCTTTGGGCAATGCGTGTCATGTGTGGTCGCGCATTATCCTGTTAAAATATGGTTGTGGCCAAGACCTGAAGTTAAGGAAATACAACTGGCTCCAACACCTCGGAGATGTTGCTCTGGCTGTTTAAAGTACCGGCAATGCGTATTAGAGAAGTGGGGGAGTGATATCCAATACCACCCCATACAATAATTCCCGGTGCAGGACCAGTGTGGTGGTGCATAACGCAGCTGCTCAGCATCCTCTCTCCAAGGTGTCTCCAGACTCGAATCCTACCATCGTGGTACTGCAGACAGAAGCGGGACTCGTCAGTAAAGACAACTTCATTCCATTCTAGCCGCCCACATCCTTCTTTCATCGCACCATTGGCGGCGGAGACTTCTGTGATTCTACGTCAAGGGTAGACCAAGCAATGGACATCTTGCGGACAGACCACTCTGCTGGAAACGGCATCGAATGGTACGCGCAGGCACTGAATGATGCGTTACAGACTTAATGTGCTGTGCTATGGTTCATGATGTGACTCAGCGATCCGTCACTGCGCACAATTTGCCTGTCCTCACGTGAAGTAGTGAAATGAGGTGGATGCGATCGACTACGTCTGTCCGTCATACCCTCCTGAATCTAACGGTCACATTTCTCATTACAGTTGTTTGGTTTCGTCCAACACGACTACCGATTTTCCTGAAAGATAATCCACAATATATCTCGGTAGGCTACTATCCTTCCTCGGTCAAACTCGGATACTTGATCAAAAGCTGATCATTTTTTTTCTATGAGACATAACTGAGCATTTTTTGAAAAAACTACAAGAAAAATACAGTTGTCGAACTTGATATCGTCAAAATCTCCAAGCCTTAAATAGCGCTTTGAGTTGGTGCCACAGGCGCGGGTGATGTATGTCTACGCTGAAATTTTAATCATTTGCGTATCTCGCTAACGTTAATGCATGTGGTAAATTTCATGTTATTTGCATTCTTTTTTCAGGGTGTTGCATTTACGGCGGCCAGCAGTGTATACTGTAGCTTCTGTTTGATTTTTTTTGTTGGGAGTAGAGATACATCTGAGGGAAGCCAAATACCTAGCCAGTGACTGCATTTTATTTTAATTCTCAATTTAGCTGGAATAAACTCTCGAAGTATCTGAATGGGAATACAAATAATTCAGATGTCTACGTATCATGGAAAACCGGGTCACGGACTTTTTAAAGAGCAACTGCGAAGACGATCTGAGTTTGACATTCACATATCTCGTTCATTTTGACTCAGGTTTGAAGAAATATCTGATATACAACGCCCCATTCAAGACGAAAAACCTAGAAAAACATCACCAGGAACTTCGAAAAGAAGGTACTGGTCCCTCTCTTGTCAGAATATCATGAAAAGTTTATTAAAATTTTGTAATGCGTTATGTGAAAAATATATGGCCCTTGAACATTGTTAGGTGATTTGTGAAGACTGCAACAAGTCATCTTAATATGTAAACAGTGGTGACACGGGTATATATATATATATTAATTATCATTATATATATATATATATTAATTACTAATCATTATCTTTTTGATTTTTTTTCTTATAAATATCTTAATTTCTTATTCTATTTTAAATATTATTTTATGTCAAATATATTTTAATGTCAAATCGCATCAATAAGATGATTAAATCATCTTCAAACATAAGTATGCGCCGATGCATCTAAAAGACGCCACAAGCCTATGGATGAAACTTTTTGAAGCGCGTCTAGCGCAGGAGTTAAATATATTTCTATATGAAATACAGTTGAACCTCCGTATAAAGAACCTCTATATTTCGAATTTTTCCATAAAGTGAACTTTTTCTGGAACAAAGAACATTTTACGATTTTCTTCGTAAAATAACCTCCCAATAACGAAGTGCATTTTCTATATAACGAACTTTTTCATGTGATAAATTTTTTTTTCTCCCTATGTTTCAAGTATATCTGGACATTTCGAGTTTTTCTGTCTTTTAACACATTTTATGGGGGGTCATAAAAGGAGCTTGGGTGCATTGCAAATATGTGAGATGTACACATATTATGAAATAAAGCAATTTCAATAATAAAAAATAAAACAACTCAAACAAATTAACAAATTTTATGAGTAGTAATGCGTGTTTAAAATCTCTGGTTATAAAACAATATGTGTTTAAAATTACTTGTATGCTTTAAATTAGAAAATGCCATAAAATTCATTAGTTTTAATTTAAAATTATTTTACTAATGTTGAAAAGGCAATATATGTATTCCTCGACATTATTTTCTTTGTTTTACTTCCAGTTTTCTTTCTTTTTTTATTTTTTTGTTGGGTAAGATTAAATGAAATAATTTTTAGGCCTTTTAAACGCCATCAAAATGTGTTTATAAATGTAAATTTAGATTTGGTGCTATACACACAATGCACTTAAGAGACAAGATGAATGGACAGACGGCCGAGTTTGTCCATCCTATCTACTGAATATATATATATATATATAAGGCCGATTAAAAATAAAATATATCCCTGCAAGTACTCACTTGCAATACTTCTGGATCTACTATTATTAGTATCATAAATTTTTAAATGTGTGATTGTCTTATTACAGTATAATAATACACTTACAGGGAGTATAATAATTTATTTAACTTTTCTAATTTACTTCACGTCTATTGAATATTACGAGACACTTTAAATAAAAAATTACAGTAATAATAATAACCTTATATCACAACTGGTTAAATTTTGGGCTTATAAGAACCAGAAACTCTAAGAACGTGGAATCATGAAGTTACCAGAAAGCTAGCAAAAGTGTTTTCTAACAGAATGGAAGATATATGACTGATTTAAGTTCATTTTCAGAGGCAATTGCATTTATATATTTCACGCTAAAAACCAAAATTACTTTCTTCCCAACGCAATATATCATCTATGATTTACATTACAAATGAATTGACATTAATATTGAAATTGTACTTCTTTATTTCTGATAAATAAAATAATCTACCCTGAACTGAGCTCAATGGCGCAAAAGCCCATTAAGGAGCCAAGACCTACCGTGCCTAACTCCGTTTACGTGACCTTAGGCGCTGGGGTGCATGAACAGATGTTTCGATCAAGTAGTTCACCTTATGCGAAACCCCAGTGTTCAGTTCCCATGCAAGCATGGTAGTTGAAAGGATGAGAGGATGGGTGCATGCTGTCTATCCCGGGATTTTGAACCTCGGACCTGTGGTGTGGAAGCGCGATACACTACCACTCAGCTACTCGGCTTATATAATCCACTTTATGTATATATCATGCTTAAAAATATCGAAAAACACAAACACGCAATGAACCAAAACATCAATATAAGTGAAACTCTGTTGATTAGCGTTTAACATCTAAATTTCTTCGTTTGTTCTTCAAATAGATAGAAAAAGAGACAAAAATGTACATTAAACGATTAAATGTCCATAACAAATGTACAGAAGTTCAACTAAAGTTCTTTAATGTTTATATATAATTTGTTGTAAATTTGTATAAAAATGAACACTCGTTAAAAAAAATTTACCTCAGTGTTTCTTTTATTTTATAGCTTAAGATGCCAATGCTGAAAATATTCACATTATTTATGATTACCAGGAGATGATTGTATGCTATTTCATCAAATTTCAAGAAATATATTTATTGTGACAAAATAGAAAAATCAGTTTTTTTTATTAAAATAAAAACGACTCAATAAATTTTAGAGTTAAAATATATTATTATTTTAGAATTGATTTAATGATTATGCTTTGGAATAGTAACATCTTGTTCATTTTTATTTATAAACGGATTAATACAAGCTTCTAAAAAACTCCTTGCATTCCCTGAAAAATCTTTTTAAACACAATTGATTAAAAATTCAAATCATACTCATTTCTTAGTGATATAGTTATTATACTGAGTATACAACAGATTCGCATGCAATACTGGTGGTTTTAATTAGGTTGCTAGTATTACGTAAATTAATTATTGATTTACAGTTAGTTTAGCTGATTGCTATAATTAATTGAATTCTGGACCCCATTATTGCAAATGTATCAACCTAACTTCGATTCAAAATTATTATTAGACTAGATAAATAATATTAATATATTTTAATATCTTTTTTCGTACATATGATAAATACACATTCTATTAATATTCTTAAAATAAACATAAATAAATATTTCCGCTATTAAACTTCTTCAGTATTGACAAAAACAAGATGAATATTATAGAAACAGATTGGAAATATACTGGTCGTTGAAGTATTTTACATTTAAAAATTAACAGAAATACATAGAACATCCAACTTTTTTTATGCAGTAGATATGTGCTTTAGTAAACCGTGAAAAAAGAAATTCTGTAACAAAATACATGCGACGCGGTGTTTGCTAAATTTGGGGACATTTGCCACAACTTTAAAAAATCGTGTAATATGAAAATTCTGTAAAAAGTTTCCCAAAAAAACCGTGCAAAACAGTAATAAAAATGTATATTACATATTTATAAAATAAAACTATTCATTTTTTTAAAAATAAATTAAAATTAGTGAACAGGGAAAATTCAGTTTATAAGTATACACAGCATATAAAAATTCAAATTGAAATTAGTAATAAAACTACTAACAACTATACATCGTTACTTGATAACAAGCATGAACGTTTTAAACGAACTGGGATCGAAGATGCTATCATCAATAGATGTATCAGATATGCATAGCATAACTTAAGGTTTTGACTCAAAAGTAGAATTTCATTCATCATTAACGACCTCAGCTGGGTTCTTTTTTGTTACAAAATCTTATTATATACAGTCTTTTTCATGCATCAAGTTGATTATATGATTCTTGTTATCCTTCTGTACAAGATTACGCAGAATATTTAATACACACTCTATGTCATGATCATGAGGAATACAATGTTGTTCCATTCTTGTAGCAAATTCCAAGCCCTCGCGAAATAAATCAGCTGTTAATAGCTGAACTTTACCTTCGACTTCACCAGTATCGGCTTTTTTATTATCATAATCAGTCATAAACGCACTCAAATCATCCTCATCTAAAAGGCACGAGTTTCTAATTCTTTTTTTTTTTACAATCGTGCAAAAACAAAAATTTCGTGTAAAAAAATCGTTAAATTCATGTACCGAGTTATTTCAAAATTGTCTAAAAAAAGACCATGTAAAAAAATGAGTTGGGTGTACACATAAGAATTTTTCCTAACTAAAGTTATTTCATAACATTTTTTGTAATGTTTACTTTATTTAAAATAAAGTAAAAATTGTCCCCTTTCCGTTATATATACTTCAAGCTTCCTATTAATTTTCAACGTTAACTGGGAGTTACATTTGAAATTCGGATGAAATACCTTTTCTGTTTTCAGTTATTGAAATATGATTTTACACTTTATTGATCTTCAAAAGTGTAAAAAAAAGAATACTAATAGACATACATTAAGGAGTAATAATGGAAAAGCTAAAAGTGTGATATTCATTTGGCTGAAAAAAAATTTAAGAAATTTTATAGCTGTAACTTGAAGCCTCCTAGATAAAATACATTTCATCTCTTTAATGTCTTTACAAAACAACATTTCTCCATTTTCTGTAATGAAAAAATATTATGTATGGTAACTATCTTTAGCTTAAGTTAAAATAAACATTTCCTCAACATTTCATGGAATACGAGCTGCGAAGAATTTAAATTGCATTTGGAAGGAGTTGTGTATGAATACAGGAAAATCATTTATCAGTAAATGGAAGAAATGATGTCTTTTTAATCTAATGCTGGGATGTCGAATCCATTATCGATTACTAAAACGTGATAAAATGTTTAAAGAACTGAAATTTTACATTTGAGTAAAAGCTTTTTGAATTTGCTGAAAAACATTGTTGAATAAGCACTCCAAAAATATCAGAACTTTCAAAATATTTAACAAATATTTCTTAAAAATAGGAAATAGTTTTTAATTTCATTCGGACAAGTTCTAATATTTTCAACTATTATTATCATGTATAATTCAACATAAAAACGAAAAATTAATTTAATTATCCTACTGATGTTTCCTTTAATATAATATGTTATTAATTTAGAAATATATAATGCATGCATATACATTCTTTCTTACAATTATAGGAATCGCTTTGAAATGTTAAGGTGACTGCCTACCATGAAAATGTCGTTTTTCGCCTACATAAAGCATTTTGTTCTTTCAAAATATTATAGTTTGAACATTTTTTTCTTTCCAAAATAGTTTTTCTTTTTCCTTTACGTGAAACAGAAATAAAGTTACCGTAACTTTAAAAAAAACATCACTCTCTGCAAAAGGGCTGTAAGATAAAACTTTAAATGATTTTTTCTCAAAATTATGTTTTCGGAATTAACTCTTTATGAGATACATGATATATTAAGAACCAAACCAGATAACGTTTTGAAGTTTAGTGGGAATGTTTATAATACTGTTTTTCATAAAGTAGACCATAAGCTTTGTTGTTGGTTAAATATTTTTTAATTTAGGGTAGTTTTAGTAAAGTGAAAAACTTAAAAAATATCACAATTTTCATATTATTATGCATAATTGTCTGTAATTTTTTGTACTTTAATATTTCTCTTGTTGTGTATAAAGAAAATAATGATAATTGCATTAGAAATTTTTATACAGCAACGTTTCTCAAACTGTGGGGCTCCCCCCCTTTAGAGGGCGTGATAACTCTACAAAAGGGGGGGGGTGCAAGCGTATTGAAAAGTCGAAATCAAAAGATTATTTAAAAAAATTAATTTACTGAAAGTAAACAAAAACAAAATACTTTCTGATATAATAAAATATAAAATACACATTTACATATATATGATACACGTATAGATGTATCAGTACTGTGAAATGCATTTTATTATTAATTTAACATTACTCAGTTAGAAAAAATTTGATAAATATCAGTGATCCCACGGGTTTGTATTAGCGCTTACCTTGATAAAATGTACGGTTTATAGTTAATTCCTTAACTGCCGATTAAAAGTGACGCGATTCGCTCCTCCATGCCACCTTTTTCCATGTAGACGAACATATTTTGATGTCTTTTTTGAGGGGGAGAAGAAAAGGAATGAGAGAATAAGCAAATCTTCTGAAATAAGTAAATCCTTCGCAAACACTGTCAAGGTCCTTTTATCGCATTCGAAAACCTTCTGAATGATTTTATGGATAGCACTGCACAGAAATGATCGTACTTCGGAAAGACGTATATATACGCCCAGAAAATTAAAACTTATAATGAGCGAGACATTTATATGTGTCGGTGGCACATAAGAGTATTAGTGCCCAAGTATAGTATTCTTGAATTCAATACATTGTCATTGTAGGGAGGGAGGCACGATGAAAATTATGATTGAATAGTGGGTCACGTATCTTGAAAGTTTGAGAAGCACTGATACATAGTGTTACCAGTTTTAGTAAAAAATTAGTAGAATTTCCTTGAAAATAACCAATTTTTCTAATTGAAAAATATTTATTTAAAAAAAATTATGTATTTACAAATTTTTTTATTTTATTTTCCTCCTTAAAAATAGCCATTTCGTTTCAAAAATTTGTTTTCATAACAAAATTGGGTCCGAAAGAATGCAAGCAACTTAATAAACTAACTAGTTTGATCAAGAGAATTAACCCATTATATTCCAAAACTATATTCTTTAATTTATTAAAAAACAAAATACATTAATATTATAACATTAATGAAATATGAAAGAAGAAACTATTTTCAATTTTCTGAGTGCATTCGTATAGAAACCATTGAACATACCTTTTTGGGGCCACTGGCCAATGCGCTATCAAAATCCGCAATATTATTGGTAAGGCAAGAAACTAAAACAAACACGATGGGAGACAAAATAAATTGAGTTTCTGATTTTTTTGTGTATTTTTTGGTGTGAGGGATGAAACAAAACTGTTGTCTAGGGCACCAACATTACACCCATTACACACTTCCGTCGATTTTTTCCTACAGTACGCACATCTCTTCTGTGTTTTAGTTTCCACGATGAAGTGATTTCAAAGGTGGAGTCGTATATCTGTACTAACCCGTCGTCCCATCAGTTTGTTTTCTTGAGGTTCTCGACGTTTCGACGTTGTTCCTGTTTTCTTTGAGAGGTATAAAAGCACTATTCCCTGTCTAACATCCAAACGAGAGCTTATGTTCTTAATTAGCAATTTGGTATGCATGCCATGTATTTACCACACAACGATCGGTTATCTAGGTGTACAATGGCTACCACCATTTCTTTGACCTTATTCCATCATTTGTTTGACTTATTTTATTCTGATATCGACATAGGAATGATATTGCAATATGCCATAGTCCCATTATTGGAACGCATAAAACAGTTTGATAATGCAGTTATCTCAGGAATTCTAGAATAAATTGAATGTTACATAGGGACATCTGTATATTCATAACAAACCCGTCTACAAAAAAAATGCTCTCAATTGTTATATAGCTCTTACCAGCAAGCTTACAATGCTACCAAGTGCAAAACTAAAAAAAAAATGCACTAATTGATTAATGTGCAACAGTAAGATAATTATTGAAAACGTTTTTATTGATTTTGTAACTTTTATAGTAGTCAGTACAGCACTAAGCTACAATAATCAAAATTAGAAGTTCCTTTATTTAGGTAGAAATAAATAAAAACAAGCTCCCCAAAAAAGGAACAATGGCAAATAATGGGTTCATAAATTCAGTTGGCACACATGTATCACGGCAGCAAGCAACATAAGCTATATTATAAAGATAAAAATAGTTATCATTATACAAGTCAATTCTGTTAAAACACGCACGAACTTTTCTTAACATATTTTATTTAAGTGTACAATAATTCCCAATATACATTAGAAGAAAATTAAATAAGTTAATGTGATTCAATTAAACTTCTACAACTAATCTGGTGATGCAATATTTTAATTTAAAAGGTAAATCAGATACTTTTATATTGATTCTAGACAAAAAAAATTTGTAACAGTAAGTTTTTATAAGAACAATTTCATAAGAACTTTGAACTGTATAATATATACAATATGCTCACTAAAATCTCTTTCCACCCTCAACTTCTTAACGGTTGCTGCTGTATTCATAAAAGTGGTGTCTAGGTACATTAAAGTCTCCATGCGCTACTGAATAAAACCATCTACTATCTCTGATAGTAAGCTTCAGAGTTAGCATTATGATTTCGAAAACGGATGGAACAATATAAGGGAAAAAAGGCACAAATAGGCAAATTTTTCTCTGAAATAAGTAAATCTTTCGTAAACCCTGTAGGGGATATTTTATTGCATTTCAAAGCCTTCCAATTGGTTGTAAAGATAGTATCACAAAGAAAGAAATCGTATTTCGGAAAGACATATAAATACAGCCGGGTCACTTTGTACACCAGTTGGGTGAGACACTTAGTACGCCAGCGACAGTTAATGGGTAAATGGAATTAAATATACCCTTGCATAACTATGACAATACAATAGAGTCAATATCAGTAAAATTTCGAAACCGAAAACGTAGATGAATTTTGAAGCTCATTTCAAATTAGAAAATGGATACTTTGCAGCGTGATGAAATTTGATTGCTTGAATAATTTTGCATTGTGTGTGTGTGTGTTGTGGTATCAAATGTTGATAATTCTGATAAAGTAATGATGTACTTTAAACTATATATATATATTCACATTGACATTTTGGTTTTGGATTTTATGCGTCAAATTACCTGACAAATTAATTATGTCTATTGATTTATTTGTGTACTTAAAATTTAATAGGATGCTTATTATCACAATGTTGTGGTGATTTAGAACTATTATGTATGATTAAGTTAGATTGTAATTGAAAATCTTTTAAAGAATATAAAATAATAATTTTCCACAATTATCTAAAAAGGGAATTTTAAGGACAAAATATAGAAATCCCGCAAAAACCAAGAAGTACTGAATACGAGACGTCAAGATGTAATTTCCGTTGGTAAAAATAAATGCACCCGATACAGCCCGTGCAACACCGGACCATGCAGCTAGGTTCAAATAAAAAAGTTTTAATTTAGTTGAAAGTTTATATATTTCAAAATAAGTGCTCCGAAGGTGATCACATACCTTAAAGTATCCCACTACGTTCGAAACTGTGATTTTGCATAAGTGTATAAATGGACAATATTTATGATATTTTGAGTCACTTAGATTAAAAAAACGCATATAAAATTGTTTTTAGAATATTATTTCAATAAAAAAATTAGTTAAGTGCAATATTTTGACAAAAAAATGAAAATAGAATGACCCATTTTCAAAACATTCTATAATTTTGTGAAAAAATACTTCTATTATAATAATATTTTACATGTATATATCTCATACCTCTGTACAGAGGCTGAACTAGAATTTTTGAATTATATATCTTAGAAGTGGATTTATCAATATTTTACTATAACAGAGGGGAGAAATTTTAAGAAAAAAATTCCAATAATTATTTTAATTGGTGGTAACTCCGAAAATAATATGAATTTTTCAAAAATCCTAGATCTGACTTTCTGGAGAAGTCTTTACTTTATCCAAGCAAGATATTTTTATTATAGAAGCTTTTCTTATAAAAGGAGAATATTTTGAAAAAAAGTTATTCTAAGCTAATTTTTTGCCAAGATATTGTACTTAAATATTTTTTGTCATAATGTCCTTGAAACAGTTTTATACATGTATTCTTATCCAACTGACACTAAATATCATGAAAATTATCCATTTATGGGCTTTTTTTAAAATCATGGTTCTGAACGTAGTTTTATACCTTAAAGAATATAAAGTAATACTTTTCCACAATACTTGCTAATTTTCTCTTTGTATGAGCAGATAAAATATATGTTCTGAAGATTAATTTAAATAATGTCTAAATAAAAAAGCAAATAAATCATTATACATTATATTTGTAACTTTATAAGAAGCAATATTAATTTAAATTTTACACAATTTATTTTTTAAACAATATTGCAAAGTGTTCTCATATCACTTTATTAATAATATACTGGCATTTATTAGAATATACCGTTTTATTTGTAAAAGTGTAGATTAATTTATGTAGTATATTTCATTTAGGAATATAACTTAAAGGTTTTTCTTTTCATGAACTATCACTTTTTCATCCTTTAATGCATTTAATTTATACAGATGTAGAGATTTATATCATTTTTAAGGATCCATTTTATTCCAAAAAAATCAGAATAATTACTGTTGATGTAATGCTAAAACATTTGTTATGTTTCAAAGAAATATATATATTACTTTTCAAAGTTTTAAATTTGAGAATAAGTTTCTTTTTCGTTTTTCTCTCTTTCCTTTCTTTCTTAAATTTTGATTCTTGATTGTTAAAAAAAGCAGTTTCTGATAAATAAACACGCGCACACAAACAAAAAAATAAATAATATTTTGGTTGAATTTTCTCGTTAAATTATATGAACTATTCTGTTTATTTCACGTTTCGGTGTTGAATAAATTATAGTTTTTATTTACTTTTTTTGCAAATTTTCTTCTCTTTTTTTCAATTTCTACTATTAGTGCACACTCTCCCTATATATAATTATTTTTACATCTTTTTCAAAACTTCAGTCATTAATAAAATACTTTTTTATTCATCCACTCAAGTTCAAATACATTTTTTAAACTTGTAGTGGAGGGCACTTGATGTTATTATAGTTGTTTTTAAAAAATATTAATTCTTTTTTTAAACTTAAAAAAGTACTTGTAGTTTAAAACATATATTTCAGGTGATATTATTCTTTTAGATGGCAACACCATCAGATAAAACAGATTTTGTCAAATTTGTGAAGAAGATATAATTTAATCTAAATAACCACATATACTAGTTAAAAGTCAGCATTCCTTTTCCACTGGTTTTAAGATAAACTTTTATGTATTATATTAAATATTTATTTAAAATAAAATTAAAATTCAAGTTTTAATGTTAATTTAAAAGACGTTTTTCCACTTAATATTGCGATTCTCTGAAATGTATATACATATTTATATTAATTGTAATTATTTAATGAAAAGTAACTAAAATTAGATTTTTCTTTGTTCACCTAAGTAGAAATTAATTTAATTGTTTTATGTTACTTGTTTAATTATATTTAATAGAATTTATAGCTAATTGAAATTAGAATAAAAATTATTATGCTGATGCATTGTATTAATGCTTTTTCAATATGTAATCATTTTTAATTTATAATAAATGCCTTTCCCTACCAGTTTGTTACTTATTGAAAATGATATCACTTAGTTGTTTCATACAAAAAAAGGAAGGAATTATTTTTTAAAATCTTTATTAACTATATAAGAACATTTATTTATCTTAGAATGGATTTATAAAACTGAAATAATGATGTATTCAAAAAAATTAAGCCAGTAATTAGTGTCTCATACACATAAACTTATACACTAAAAATCAATTCTTCACGAAAAATTTTGTACGTGACAGATACCACATTTCTTCTTTAGTTCTTAAAACTATCACCAATGTGACATAAAAGAGGACGTATTAAAAACTTTACTGATATCTTTCATTAAAAATAATTGACTAACATCATCAATAATAATGATAAATCGCACGGAGATTATTTATTTCCACATCATAGAAATAAATCATTTTCAGCTCAAATTTATTTTCATATTTTTCTTTTCCAGTGAATATCCATTCAAAGCCTAGAAACTGATAGAAAAAATCGATTTTATAACAAAAACTATTCTATTATTGATTGACCTACAGAGTAAAGAATTCTTTTGTCTTTTTTATGAGGCTCCTGCAAAGTTTCTGTATCGGAGAAGTCAATTTTAACTGGGTTACAGATGTCCCGTGATTCTTGGAAAAGCTAAGAATCGATGTATATAAAAGATATTTTCCTCCCGTGTTTTTCTTCAACAATGACATAAATAAAAAAAGTTGCCGGAAGCTTAGAACATTTAGCAAAAAGTAGGAATTTAGTGTCACATATTTCTCTTTTGTATTTGCTGCTATTGTGTTGTTTGAGTTTAAATTTTTTTTTAATTTTCATCATGCATTAATTTTTTAGCAATCATTTTTTGTGTAATGTTTTTTTGACATTTCACTATGATTTTACTTATTGTTTTAATAAGAAATAATAGTTTAGCACAATGCTTCTTCTGTAATATCCGATATATAAATTTTGTTTCTTTGAAAGCTGTATTGTAATAATGCTTTCCTCTTTAAAAGTAAAATATTTTTAAGTTTAAGTGCTCTTATTTTTTGAGGGTTACAATTTGAAATAGTTAAAATTATTTGTCACTTTCAAAAATGTACATGGTACCCCCTTTTCTATTGGACTGAGGTGATCTGGCTGATTTTGGTATGGTTTCAAGATAATCCGAACACTGCAGGGAAGGAAAACACATTAAATCGGGCCTGAAATGCTTACTAACAGAACTTTGCAACAATTTATTTATATTATTTTAAACATTAGAAATAGGAACATGATTTGCAGGCTAGACAAGCTAAATGGTAAGAAACAAGTGTTATCTATTTGAAATGAGGTGCAACTGTTCAAACTGGCCAAAGTCTTGGCCGTCCGTTCCTGAACATCTAATAGGCATCGTGAGTGATTTCATTTCTATAGATCGTTGATGCCTTGGAGTTATACTTCTGATATTGTAAGAGTATAATGTTCTTCACTTTACATATTGAAATAAAAAAAGTAAAAATATTAAAAAAATGTAAATTTCTTTAAAAAAAATTCTAATTACAGAATGAAAAAAAGCCAGATTTATGTATAATCGTAATTGTTACAACCATATACTTTTATATAAATATAAAACATTTATTTATGTAAAAAACACTTCCTTTGTCTTTAAATTTAATCATTTAAAGACTTAAGACTAAAGATATATTAGTTTCAAATAAGTTATAATGATAAAAAAGATGCTTACAGAACTTGTCTCACTTGAAAAATTGTTACAACTTATTTCATTACAAGACAAAAGAAAAATGTACTCGCAAACTCTCCCTAAAACAAAGCATATGAGAGTTAAACCATAATAATTCCTGGAAAATTTTTGGAAATTCTTACAAGCACTATTTTATGTATTTATTTATTATATGCATCCTTCCAGGATATTTTGCATTTATCGAAATCCTATTTTTTGACCACATGTGTCTAAACTTCTTGCTTCTCAAAAATAGGGATAGAAGATGCATTTTAAACTATTTTCTTAAGAAAACCAATCCCTTCTTCCAACCAATCCTCCTATAGTAATAATTTTAGGTTCTTTCAAAATTCTTGTTTTAAACAGAAATACATTTTCTTTTCTTTTAACGAAAAAACAGCAGCAGTTGTTATTTCCCATAGCAACATAATAATTTAAATTCAAAATCACAAAAAACGAAAAATATCGGTTGTAACTGATAAAAGATAGAAGGCAACAGACGATATTCTTCCGGTTGCACACTTTTTGTTTTCTTGTTATTTTCTTTTCAAAAAAAAGAACAGGATATCAATTTCGTCAAGTAGAAAGGAAAAGAGAGCTTAAAGCACTTGGAACTTTTGTTTTCCTTCGAATTTTCTCCCGAATTATAAAGATCACATACAATCTTCCTGTTTTAAAAGTGAAAATAGTTATGTTCTTCACATTTTAATTTTAAGAAACAAAGGAAATTCTATTCTTTACTAATCAATGTTGTTCTGTAATTTTACTATTATTTCGTTTTTTAAAAGGCCGAACAAATTTTTTTGAAAATTGTTTTTATCATGTTAAGTTCTACAAAAAAAATATCTTTTAAATAGTTTCTTATAACTCACTGGGCTTACTAAAATACATTTCTTACTTACAAATTTGGAATCAATATTAATTATAAAGAAAATTTAATATCGTATCACGCAATTCATCTATATATTATTCAATTATTGACTGAAGTTGTTTCTTGAATTTCGAAACTACAAAATTCTATATTAAGCAAAAAGAATGATGTCACCTTTTAAAAGCAAATCTAAAATTCTGAACTTTTAATAAATTGGAAAATCAGGCTTCATTTCAATTCTAAGAAACGCCTTTTGCATATTATTAGTTTAAAAAGAAATTCTTACAATGATAATTTGAAAATAATACAAACATTTAGTGAATATAAACAAAGGTTAATGCTACATGTTAAATTAGCAACATTTCTGCTCTTTCTCTATAAAGTTCATTTCAAATAAAAAAATTAAAAGCAGAGAATCTATCGAAACATATTGAAGGGCAAACATAAAAACGTACTTAATTTTGATTTAACAAATATATAAATGTTATAATTATAATATGGGAATAATAAGATCAAAAATTCAAAACATAACCTAATTCCTTACAGGTTCAGACACATATGTATAAAAGATAAATTAGCTGAAAATCATTAATCAAATAAGATTATAGAATTTCAAATGGTTAACAGAATTATCGAAACAAATTGTGACATAAATCGTCAAAAATTATAATAAAAATGAAAAAAAAAGTTCTTAAAATCTTTAATACAGAAATGTACAAAAAATATTACGTTTAAGTGGATAGCAGAAATATTTCCTTTTTACAAATGAATAATTTAAAAAAAAAATTCATGATTTGGTATTTTAGTAAGTACATACTTTTTAAGCTTAAAATAATTTCCAATCAAAATGATTGATGATATTAAGCTCCCTAAAAACCTTATTGGGTTTCTGAACGTAATAATCGATCACTTTCAAAAAGTTATGAAAAAAAAAAGAAATAGAATATTTCGTAAAAGTAATTTGAAATATTATTCGATATATCTTTAATAAAAACTCCGTATTTTCTTCCAAAGAAAAATTCTTCTTTTCAAATAATAGTCATGTTCGATGTGTGTGTGGTACACTGGTGAGCAAAACTTAAGCAACAGGTGGGTTTATTGCCATAACTTCACGAAAAATCATCTGAGAGACATGAATATCAGAAATGAGGGAGAGTATTATATACATAAAGGATGACGAAAGCATCAGCGCTGAAAAAGAAATAAAATGCATACGGTATTGAATCAAACAAAAACAAGCTTTATTGAACGCTTAGTATCATAACTCATGATGGTTTATCCAACAGGAAGAACAACAAGCACATGTTCCTAAATATGGTATATGCCCTCCCTCACTGCAACGGTTGCTTCGCACCGTCTCGACATACTCAGAACGAGCTGCAGCAACATTTCTTGCGGTAGGAGTGCCAATTCTTCAATCAGCATCTGTTTCAGTTGGGTGTTCTCCGGATGATGTAAGCGTGCTGCATTACGTCTCCCCAAAGCATCCCGCACATGTTCGATGGGATTTAAATCTGGGGAGTACGCTTGCCAATCCATTCAAGTGATATTTTCACTTTCCAGCAGCTCTTCAACAGCAAGAGTCCGATGTGGCCGTGCATTGTCATCCATAAAAATGAAGTCTGGGCCAATGGTACCTCGGAACAGACGCACATGGAGAAGAAGTACCTCCTCACAATAGCTATCCCCGATTACAGACCCTCTATCGAAAATGTGGAGCTCAGTTCGCCCGGTCGGCGTAATGCCTCCCCAGACAAGATCTCCAGGACCACCGTAATAGTGTCTTTCCTTGATGTTACTGGTATACAACCGTGTCCCGATCTTTCTCCAAATCAAAACGCATTGAGAATCGCTTCTGGTACTGAAACGACTCTCATCCGTAAAGAGGACACGACTCCATTGACAGTTGCCCAGTTTTTGTGCTCTCTGCACCACTGCAAACGGTGGCGTCGGTGGTCAACTTTCAACGGGATGCAGCGTTCAAGACGGCGCGCGAATAGGTCCCATTTGTGAAGGCGTCTGTCCATAGTAAACTGTGACATTTGTCACCGCGTTGCTGTACAGAGTTGCTGAGCAATGGCAATTGCTGACTGGTGTCAACCTCTTTTCGCCTGATGGATGATATATCGGTCCTCCCCTGCAGTTACCGTCCTCAAACGGCCACCACCAATTTTTCTAACAGCTGTACCTGTGGTTTGGAACGCTTTCAAAGCACGCGAAACGACACTTTTGTTGATTCCGAACTTTGCAGCTATACTGGTGACGTTACGCCCCTCCTCCAGCTTTCCGATTATTCTTCCATGTGTGAAGTCATCCAGGCGATTTCTTCAAGCCATATTTCCTGAACTGTCTCACTGGCACTTGCAGCGAATATGTTGAATTGCGTCTCCGTCCTTCATTTTGTTCTACTGTTGAGCAGTGCGCGCCGACATCACGCATTTTGCGTACGCTCACGTCGCCTCTGACGTTTCTATCCTGATATTTGCATATGCATGACGTTTCTACTGACTTACGTGTTCCCTGTACTGATCTCCAGGCCTCCTTTTCTGCAATTTCATAGCTATTTGCTAAATTTTTACATTGTTGCTTAACTTTTGCACACCAGTGTATTATCTGCAAAAATAAATTTTGAAAAATAATGTTTACTTTTTTAAACAGTTTCACTCAAAATGGAGAGTTTTTAACAATGCATGTGGCTCAAAAAACGCATCGTTTAAAAAAAGAATAGCATTATAATGTTATATATATATATATATATATATATATATATATATGATACTATAAAATTCCGTAGTATCACTAATGGATACAATACGTATATCACGAAGTCTGGGAAGATCTTACAATCTCTTCTTCAAAATCTAATTGATAACTTACAAAACACGGCAATTATTAAAAATAGCTTAGAGATTGCTAGAGTTCCTAAGAATATGTTAATTTTCTCCATGCATGGCTTTGATTTCGAGGACCTTTTTAATTCTATAGATATTGACGATATGATTAAGGTTCAACAGTTAATTTATGTTAAATAGGAATTATATACTTCAATGAAAAAAGAAAAATTTGATATTCTTGTTAACCTCGTATTAAAAGAAAATTTCATTGCATTTTTGATCAGAATCTTTATAAACAGATCAAAGGATTACCTCAGGGTGGTCCAGATAGTAATTGTTTAGCGAACCTATATTTACATTTTTTTTAAACTGATCATGTTGTAAATGATTCTTACTTGATTTATCGTTATATAGATGATTTAATAATTTTTGGTAAAAATAGTGAAAACAAACCAAATATTGCGTTCTACCCTGATTATCTCAAGCTCCTTAAAACTAACTTCAACTCTAATATGGTGGAATTTTTAGATTTAGACTTGCATCTTATTAACAATAATGTAGTCAGTAACATTTTTGACAAAAGAGATTCGTTTAAGTTCCATATAATTAAAATTCCTGTATGGAATAGTAACTTGCATATATCAATTTACAGAAATATCATTTTGAATTTTTTATTTAGAAATGATAACTTAACTACCCACAAAATAGATAAATACAATAATATAAAAAACATTTTTCAATGTTGTTTAGATCATGAATACCCTTTTAATTTCTTACAAACTTATATTCATCACAAATACATTAACCGCCTTGCTACTTCGAATTCCAAAACCACCACACAGCAATAGGATTTCAAAGTCAGCATGTTAGTGGTCTTGCTGTGAAGATTATATCATAATACTCATATCACAGTTTACATTTTTTCCACACACATCTTGAACATCTTACACATTGTTGACAATCAACCAATTCAAAATCTATCATATTTGATTGTCGTCTTTTTTTATAGCTGTGTTTGCTGGCTGGTTTAAAAGTTAACTCAAAAGATGTGTTTATGTATGTTCGAATTTTTTAACTTGGTGAATAATTGATTTTCATTGATGTCAAGACACTTGATTCTGTTCGTAAAAGCTCTGTGAGTAAAGAAATTTTGCTAAATTATTTTTTTGAAAAATACTTTTCTTATGTAATTGTTTTAGGATATTTCTACTTTTCTTACATAATTATATTGCGATTTTTCTGCATTAAGAGTTTGGGAGAGTTTGTTACATAATAGTAGTGAGTGGTTTTATCATACTCTCTGAGTTTTCCATACCCTGAATTTTTGGTTATTTTATTTTATTTGGTTTTTCCTACCGAGTTGCAAAGGGGAAAGGTTGGCGCCTTCAAACTAGTTTAACCCCACTTATTCGGTCCTAAGTCCGAAATTGCTTTCTGACTCGCTAGGTTCTTTTTTGTCGTTTCTTTTTTTATTTCTCTATAATTTTGTTCTTCATGTTCAGCTTTTATATTTTTATTACGCTATTTCTTGTTATGTTCATTATCTATTATCTCTTGTTTTTGGTATATAATACATATTTCTTTCATATATATATATATATATTGATATTTTGAAGTAGGATTTAGTATTATAAGATTTCGTATATTTCAATTTTACAATTGATTATTGTGATTAATTGTTGATGATTGTTTTTATATATATATATATATGACGGTGTGATATCGATAAATCCAGTTCTAGCATCCACGGGATGATGATTGTTTTGGTGGATTGACTAAGATACTCGTTTTCGTAACAGAAAATACTGAGATGGAGTCATTCTTCATTGGTGACCCTGGCCGTGCAAAGAGAAAGAAAGCAGTCATGATGCCATCTATCCATCACAAAGGCAACCAAGCTGTCAGACACATGATGCAATTAAGCCGTCAACAAGACGACACAATTCACAAAGCCGTCACGCACGAACGACGCAACCCACAAACCCGTCGCACTCTAATTGACGCCACTGCTCACACGTTTGCTACAAATATGGTATTGTTCGTTTGCCTATTCATCGAATCACTGGTATGGGGATAATGTGGCTGTGTTGTTTCGATAAAACCCGTCTTAGCCTCCACGCGACGACGATCGTTTTGGAGTGGTGGCTAAAATACTCGTTTTTGGATCAGAAGGAGCTCAGATGACTATTCCTCCTTCACATATATATTTAATTGTTAGAACAAATACATGTGAGTTTTTTTGGTTTCAGTTTTTCATGTTAATTATTTTTTGATATTTATTTTTTGTAATTATCTTTCTCGTGTAAAACCCTTTTTTCAATATACATCCATTTTTTTAAAAAATTTTATTGTTTTGTGTTCATTCCACGTGTAAATATGGGCTTAATTTTCAATAGGGATGTCTTCTTCTATTACGTCAAAAATTTCGGCTTCAGAAGAAGTTTAGATCTTATAAGGAAATACTTAACTCTATTTCACTGTCCTAAATCAAAAACAGCTTTCGAAATCATAATAGTTATCCATTTTTGTCCAAAGACTCGGTTTCTTACTTGACATTTTTAATTGCTCTATATTTGAGAATCTTAAAAATTCTGTTTTCTCCAATCTTTGTTTACTAGAATACAGTTTAGTATCCCTTATTTTATTCATATATATATATATATATATATATATATATATATATATATATATGTATGTAAAAGAAATATGTATTATTTATCAAAAACAAGAAATAATAGATAAAGAACATAACAAGAAATTACGTAATAAAAATATGAAAGCTGAACATGAAGAACAAAATTATAGAGAAATAAAAGAACTACAAAAAAGAAGAACCTAGCGAGTCAGAAAGCAATTTTGGACTTAGGACCGAATAAGTGGGGTTAAACTAGTTTGAAGGCTCCAACCTTCCCCCTTTGCAACTCGGTAGGAAAACCAAATAAAATATACAAAACTTCAGAGAAAGTATAACTCAGAGAGCATGATAAAAACAATCACTACTATTATGTAACAAACTCTCTTAAACTCTTAATACAGAAAAATCACAAAATAATTATGTAAGAAAAGTAGAAAAATACTAGAACAATTACATAAGAAAAGTATCTTTCAAAAAATAATTTAACAAAATTTCTTTACTCACAAAGCTTTTACGAAGAGAAACAAGCATCTTGCCATTAATGAAAGTCAATTATTCACCAAGTTAAAAAATTCGAAGAAACATAAACACATATTTTGAGCTGACTTTTAAACCAGCCAGCAAAGACAAGTATAGAATGACGACAATCAAATATGGTAAAATTTGAATTGGTTGATTGTCAAAAATGTAAATTTGCTGGCTCTAATTTGGTTGGTTGTCAAAAATGTGTAAGATGTTTAAGATGTGTGTGGAAAAAATGTAAACTGTGATATGAGTGTTATGATATAATTTTCACAGCAAGACCACTAACATGCTGACTTTGAAAACCTATTGTTGTGTGGTGGATTTGGAATTCGAAGTAGCAAGGCGGTTAATGTATTTGTGATGAATATAAGATCTCAAGAAATTAAAAGGGTATTCATGATCTAAACAACATTGAAATTTTTTTTTTATATTATTGTATTTATCTATTTTGTGGGTAGTTAAGTTATCATTTCTAAATAAAAAATTCAAAATGATATTTCTGTAAATTGATATATGAAAATTACTGTTCCATACAAGAATTTTAATTATATGGAACTTAGACGAATCTCTTTTATCAAAAATGTTACTGATTACATTATTGTTAATAAGATGCAAGTCTAAATCCAAGAATTCCACCCTATTAGAGTTGAAGTTAGTTTTAAGGAGCTTGAGATAATCAGGGTAGAATGTAATATTTGGTTTGTATTCACTATTTTTACCAAAAACTATTATATCATCTATATAACGATAAATTAAGTAAGAATCATTTATAACATGATCTATTTCAAAAAATATAAATATAGGTTCGCTAAACAATTACTAGCTGGACCACCCTGAGGTAATCCTTTGATCTGTTTATAAAGATTATGATCAAATATAATGAAATTTTCTTTTTAAAATGAGGTTAACAAGAATATCAAATTTTTTCTTTTTTCATTGAAGTATATAATTCATATTTATCATAAATTAACTGTTGAACCTTAATCATATCGTCAATATCTATAGAATTAAAAAAGGTCCTCGAAATCAAAACCATGCATAGAAAAAAAATCAACATATCCTTAGTAACTCTAGCAATCTCTAAGCTATTTTTAATAATTGCCGTGTTTTGTAAATTATCAATTAGATTTTGAAGAAGAGATTGCAAGATCTTCCCAGACTTCGTGATATATGTATTGTATCCATTAGTGATACTACGGAATTTTATAGGGCTTTTTTATGAAATTTTGGTGTTAAAAATACTTGGATATTTAATATTATTTAGATGAATTATCAGTCTTTTGTTCAAAGCTAAAAGACGATTATCATCTTTCTATTATTGTGAATTGATTTTTGAAATGAATTATTATTTAAAATGTGGTTACTTAATATTTTACTGTAAAAATATTTACAAATTATGGCATAATTAGCAGAGACCTTATCAACATATGTAATAACGAAGTCATTTTGGATATTTACTATTGATGATTTAAGATCTTTATACATAATTTCATTTTCAACAGTAAAATCTAATTCCCGAATTTCTGTTGCTACATAAGATCTAAACTGATTGAATGCTTCAATCGGCATTCCGTATTTAATTGCCATTTTAAGGTAGAATTTATCTAAATCTTTTATGATTTGTTTCATAACATTAGATTTATTTTTGTGATCATCAGTCTAAAACCGGTACCTTTTTTCCATAAAATTTCTTAAAAATCATCTTTCACGATGCTAAGGTCTCCTGTGACAACGTGCTGTTGATAATCATCAATATAGTCTCGATATAGATTGCATCTACATGATTCAGAACTTAGGAGCTCCGAGATTTGATTATAATTAAATATAAATCTACCAAATTTCTTGTTGTATTTGAAAGCCTATTTAATAATAATATTTTTAATGGGAAAAAGGATTGATATTTTTGAAATATACTTGAAAAATTAATTTTGTTAAAGGATTTATTCATAAATAATAATGTACAATATTCTGTAGAGTAATTTTCACTTGCATCTAATTTAATATTCATTTTTTGTACTAAATAGTTATTAAGGTCTCGAATCATATGCATACCATGAGAATCTCGAAATTTATATCTGCTTAAAATATCTGTCATAGTTTTAATTTCAGTTTTATTCAAGCCAAACATAAACGATTTAATTAAGCCTGTGTTGTAGTTATCATCAAATTTAGCAGCTAATTCTAACATAGAATTCATGAGGGTTGACATGTCTCTAGTAACTCTTTTTCTGCGTTTAGCTTTTGAAATTCTCGCTAAACGAATATTATTACTATTATCAATAAATTTATTAAAATTCGGAAGATATAATGAATTCTCGGATTTTTGTTTAAAAGTTAATAAGACACTTTCACCTTTCCATATAACATTCAAACCATAAGGATAATATGATCTAAATGAATCTATAAAAAAGTTTTCGAACCATAATCTTTGTTTAATATTTGGCACTATTCTAAGTATATGTACAGTTATGTTATTGAATCCATGTTTATGAATGTGTCCTATCTCAATCTTAGCCTGGTTTTTGTTGCAATCAAATTTCCTTGTATCAGAGCTATGCTGGTTCAATCTAATATTGATAGTGTTAGAGGTCTGACCTATGTAAGCAAATTTACATATGTTGCATGTCATTTTGTAAACACAGTTAAAAGTCTTACAAAATATATAACCTGCATCCATATCCAACTGTTCCCCACTCATCATGCCACACGCCTTGCATCTTTTATCAGTGCAAGATCTAAATTTTAGTTTTAAAGCATGAATATCTCTGAAAAACCGAGTTTCTAATATGTTACCAAAATCATTATCTCTTTGATTTTCATCTATACTATCGGAAAAATGAATATTTCGTTTTGTTGTACGAGATAAATTCTTATATTTAGAGTTCCAAAAAATTCGAGTTTTAAAAATTCTAAAACGACAATGTTTAGATACAGAAGGGAAAGCAAAAAATTCTGATTATCAAAACAATACACACATTTTTTTGTATTATTTAAAAAAATTATAGTTTTTTTATATGCCAACTCAGAACATTTGTGCCCATCACCACAACTAACTAAAGCCATACCCAAATATATGCAAAATTTCTACTTAAGGTCTCATAAAATGGTAAATGGATGACGATGGTACAGATACCATTATACTGTACCACCGAGCAATGTCATACCCTGGTACAACAAATTGCCAGTCGCTTAAAACTTGTTATTTTTCAAATTCATAGTTATTTTAAAAGTTAAAGGTATAATGAAAGGACCCAAATAAAATATCACTAGCAAAAGTTTTTACAATCACATTAATATAAAGTGAAATAATGAGCAATAATTCCAAAAAATCTAATCCACTCATAGATAACATATCCACAATTACTTTATAGGCACAAAATCAGAAGTTGGCATAATATTTTTATATAAACAAGAAAAACACACAAGGAAAAAGAACAAAGCCAAATAAAACTTAATAGTAAAAAAAAAAACATTCAAAGACAAGATTTTGAATCTAATGGCGATTTCAAAATTCGCTATAAGCAAACATAATCTATATTGACTACATCCATATCTGAACAAACTCATTAGAAAATAGATTTATACATAGATAGGCGCAAAGCAGCCAAATGAATGCATAAAATATATATAAAAGAAATATGTATTATGTATCAAAAACAAAAAATAATAGATAAAGAACATAACAAGAAATTACGTAATAAAAATTTGAAAGCTGAACATAAAGAACAAAATTATAGAGAAATAAAAGAACTACAAAAAGAAGAACCTAGCGAGTCAGAAAGCAATTTCGGACTTAGGACCGAATAAGTGGGGTTAAACTAGTTTGAAGGCGCCAACCTTCCCCCTTTGCAACTCGGTAGGAAAACCAAATAAAATAAACAAAACTTCAGAGAAAGTATAACTCAGAGAGCATGATAAAACCAATCACTACTATTATGTAACAAACTCTCCCAAACTCTTAATGCAGAAAATCACAAAATAATTATGTAAGAAAAGTAGAAAAATACTAGAACAATTACCTATTACCATATTTTATATATATATATATATATATATATATATATATATATATATATATATATATATATATATATATAAATATGTCAGGTTTGAAAAGTTTAGCTTTAAAATTAAGTAAGTAATAAATAAAAATAGAGCGATCTCTTTACCATCGCGTAAGGATTTGTGGGTAAATGAGCCTTTTTAAAGGTGGTGTGAGCGCTGACGAGGTAGAACACATACTCCAAAAGGCTTAGTTGAGGACTCCTCGCAGAAGTGTTGTTTATTGTTCTACTCGGTTGCACGCTAAATGGCCGCCATGTTGGATTTTATGTGATTGAAGCAAAATAAAGAAGTATTTTACAGATGGTGCCCTCCTCATTTTACCAGTAGGCATGGGGCCTGACATGTATATATATATATATATCTTATAGTATAATATTTTGAAACATATTTTATAAAAATTTTCATACCCAGAAAAAAATATGTGATACACATTTAAAAAATAAAATGTACACAGAAAATTTAATATTACAAAGTTTAATTGTAAATAAGGTAGTGTAAGTAATGCTATTTTTGTAGTTCTGTCTAAACAGAATTTTCGAAAAATTTCAACTCTTCGAAACATCATATTAACAAGGGAGGAACGTTTTGAATGTACTAAAGCTCTCCTTATAAATTGGAACCAAATTATATTACTTATTGAAAAACTTCAGTTCCTGTAATGTTAATGAAGTTATTAGGAGCAACTTTAGCATTCCATACGAAGTGCAACTGTACCCAAATGGAAAACTTTATAACAAAACTATTCATTAAAAGAACACAAAAATATACAAATGAATTTAATAACAAATTTATAATATGATTCATATGACATCTCTTTCGCAGGCTGAGGATGTTTAGTCTATCCATATGCGTTAATTGAAACTAAAACGCAAAAAATCAATACAGATGGAATCACGATACCTTTTTTCGCATTTAATATCCCCTGATGGGTAGTTAGAAACGGTTTTTCTCGGTCTAAACCTACAAACTGTATTTTGATTACTATTAATAAAATTTTTGATATGTGGAAAACATTTCGACAAGTCTTAGGCATACTTTTCTCTCATATGAATGAATTAAGCAAATGTGCAATTAAAGAAAAGGTTTTATTTAGGTTTATGGAAAGATATGTATGTGGATAGAGTCTCTATCCATTGTCCACATAGAACAGAAAAAAAGGACCATGGAATTTTCACTCATCCTCCACTCGAGAGAGAGCATATAAGCAAACTTAGTTTACAATATTCGCCGCGTTAGATTCTTGGGTTCGAAACTCCTTCATTATAGCTTTTCAATGCATACTACCGTGCCTTTAAGCAAATGGTCCTACTTGTTTGAAAAATTTCACAGTAAATAGTTCATCAAATTTGTGAAATAACTAATTTAATTTCTCAAAAATATATCTCTATTTCTGTAACTTGTTATACTACAATTAAACAAAGTGTAAAATGTGGATATGTACCAATTTCAATGCATATTTTAGTAAGTATATGTATTCTATATTGTACAATTATTCTACTATTATTTTATTACACTTGTACTTAGTATTTAATTATTATTGAAATAGTTATTAGGATAAATATAAGTTTTTCATAACTGTTTATTGTAATATAATTCATTATTTCTGTCAGGAAAAGTAAGTTAAATGACTTAAGTGCGCAGTGTGGCTATAACGTCTAGCCACCACCCAAGAAAAAAAACCCTGATCAGATATATTTTTTGTGACAAAATAATGTCTATAGAGGATGAGAATATTACATTTATCAAGTACTTTATCACAGAAAAGTGTATTTTAGCTTCGTGCTCTCGAAAGGGTTATTCAATGAACAATGCATTTTGATTAACAAACAGAGTTTGTGAAATTATAAAATATGTAAAATAATTGTTTAAATTAAAAGAAGTGAATTTAAGGTATGTTAAAAAATAATCTATGTTATATATTTTACCTTTTAATTGTTAAACTATTAAATTTTCTTCCTAACGGAAAGTAGAAGTAATTTAGAAAGTTTTGAATGAATTGAGAAACACTTATTCTCTTTTTTGTGACCAGAATTATTTATGCAAAAGATGAATATAAATCGCAGCTATTACATAATTCTCTAATTTAGAAAAATGTAAATCGTAAAATAAGAAAACCAAAATGTGGAATAGCTCACACAGCTTTAATAAATAAAAATAACCTCATTATTTAGGCTGAATTCATTTAGATTAAGTTGGAAATAAAAAATAGAATTATTTTTTACGGAAAATAACAACATTTTCTCTTTTGAAGTTTCTTTCTTTCTTTTTTTTCTTTTTTACTTCTTAGGACTCATTTTTTTTGTAAATCCTCAATAAAAAAGAATAAATAAGTAACACCTGCAGAATTTTTTTACTTATATTTTATAATTGTTCTTTTTTATTATCAAAAATGTAAGAAAAACTAAAGACCCATAAATATAATTAATTAGACAGAAGACGCCATGTCATATTTAACAATAATCCAACAGAAAACTAGAATTTTTAATCGAAAATAAAGAAAAACTATTAAAACTTAATTTTTTAATTTCTTAAGAACTTTTTTAATATAATATTATGTACTTAAAACATTTCTAAAATTCCAAAAAAGAAAGGAATTTTTTTCTAAAGTTTTCAAGAAATTTTAGTGAAAAATGTTTTTATGATGTATTGCAAAACGTGAAAATGTGATTGAATTCTTCAAACGAAAAAAAATCTAATAGTAAATATAGTAATCATTTCCTTCATTTTCTGTGCAAGTTTTTTATTCCTTTTTAAATTTTGCAATAGCTAACAAATGTGTCGCAAAGAAAACATTAAGTCATCACAAATATATTGCACACTATACATAATTATATCAACGTTCAAAAGTCTATTTCTAAATCAAATTACATAAAAAATCATTTTGTGTGCGTCAATTGTACGTACATCAAATAACTTTGAAAATATATTTGAAATCTTTATTTCTTTGGTAACTTTATTGTTATACTTATATGGTTTTTTTTTGTTGAAATATCTGAATAAAATGCAAAAAATTTGAAAAAAACAAAAATTATTTTAGTTTTGACTTGTTGATGGGTACAGAATACTAATTTCAACTAAATAAGTAAATTAAATAGAACTTGTGAAAAAAAGTTTTCTAAATTTTGAATTCAATTGTTATGGGCAGCAAAATTCTGAACTGTAAGTTAAAGGGTAGATTCTTCTTGCTCTCCACGAAAACAAATTTAAAAAAAATTCATTCAGAGTTAAACTATCACATCTCATTTATCAGTATTATTGCAGATAATGAAAAAGATGAAAAATAATTTTAAGGTATCCGACTACGTTCGGAACCGTGTTTTTAAAAAAGCGCATAAATAGATAATTTTTATGATATTTAGTGTCACTTAGTTTAGAATAGATGTATAAAATGGTTTTAAGGACATTTTGACAAAAAAAGTTAACTAAATATGTGACGAACCTATACGGAACTTTATCACTAACATTCTGAGACGTCTTTTTAAAGGAAAAATTTAATTCCCCTACCTCTTTCCAATCAGCTCCAAAAAGAGGACAGGATTCCTTGTTATGCAGATTAGATAAAGTATTTAAGTCAAACGGAATAGTAAAGTAAAGAGCAGTAGGAGAGAGAGATTGAAGCAGAAAGGTTTAATAGTAAAGTTATAGATTTATTATTGAAGATTTCTAGGTGGATAAATTAATCTCAGGAAGAGTTGAGATTCAGTGTGGTAAATATTGATTTATATTTAAAATCTCATTAAAGCTTTATATTAGGATTGAGATTAAAGTTAAATGTTCAATAGGAATATTATTGAATATAACTCTGGGATCTCTTATTGCGGTAATCTCTGCGTGATCGATATTATAATTGTTAATTAATTGGATCATTAGATATTCAAGTTAATTTAAAGGAAACGCTCTTTTAAACCTCATATAACTACATTTTTGATTTATTTGTTATTAAAAGTCTTTGATTCTATTTGGGAAAGATAACCAAATAAAGAAAGTTATTTATAAAAATGTCTACTGGCTCTTATCTGACTCCAAATTATTCTCGTTCTCAAAGTGAGATCCAAGGGGATCTTCACAGATACAATATTTAGGCGAAAACCTAACTTAGAATAATCTTTTTTTCAAAATGTTCTTCTTTTGTCAAAAATTCATCTATTATAATAACATTTCGCCTGTATATAGCTCAAAACTCTGTACAGAGGCTCAACTATGATTTTTGAAAAATTCGCATTATTGTCAGGGTTACAACCATTTGAAATAATTATCAGCGTTTTTTTTTCTTAAAATCTCTCCCCTCTGTTGTCGTGAAACATGGATAAAACCACTTCTAAATAATATATTTGAAAAGTTCTAGTTGAGCCTTTGTACAGAGGTCTGGGCTATATACAGGCAAAATATTATTTTAATAGAAGCATTTTTCACAAAAGGAGAATATTTTGAAAATGGGTCCTTCTATGTTCATTTTTTGTCAAAATATTGTACTTAAATAATTTATTATCGTAATACTATTCTTGTGATGAACCCCCTGGGGTCACACCTTGAACACCAAGATTAATTTGATGCAAAGAACCACTAAGAGCCATTTTGAATAATAATGATATTTATTTATTATTATACTTTTCTCAAAAAAATCTCTGATAACATATAATAAGAAAATGTTACGTCTCTTAAAGGGATTTGCCTTCATTTTAAATTAAATTACTAATAATGTAATTAATTAATAATCAAGCTCAAACTCAAGCAAGGTTTACCGAAATAGGAGATCCGAAGAATACACGTATTCGAATTCTTAACTTTCATTAACTTTAACTAAGTCGCTTAAATTGATGCTTATTTTAAGCGTACGTAAATTATATTTACCGCTAGCTTATATCAGCTTTCTAGTATGTCTCGCAGTCCGACGTCTTCGCGAATCTAATCTCCTTGAATCTTCTAGTAATACGTTTAAAGTTACTGGCTCAATAGCCTTCCGTCATCTCTCTTGCTATCTCGCAACGCTCGACTTAAATACCTTATCTAATTTAAGATCCCGTATATCTTTTTGGAGTTGATTGAAAATAAACGCGAATTTATATTCCCCAAAAAGACGCCTAAGAAGATTAGTGGAAAGGTTCTGTACAGATTCGTCACATTCTTAAAACTATTTTATGTACATTTTCTAATCTAAGTGACGCTAAATACCA
This sequence comes from Trichonephila clavipes, assembly GCA_019973935.1. Classification (NCBI taxonomy): domain Eukaryota; kingdom Metazoa; phylum Arthropoda; class Arachnida; order Araneae; family Nephilidae; genus Trichonephila; species Trichonephila clavipes. Next base: position 285,775 of record BMAU01003580.1, read on the forward strand.
TAAATGTTAACCGTTTATACGATTTTGCAAAATCACAGTTCCGAACGTAGTTGGATACCTTAAATTGATGAAACAAAAATCAACTTCAGGGCGTGTCGGGTTATTCACAAATTGCCTGGTAGAAAATCTGTTAGTTTTTTTTAATATACATATCAGGATGAATTTTTTTAAAATTATTTTTTTTTGAGCGATATTATATACATTAACTCTGTTATCTGAAATTGATAAAACACAGGGAACTATGGTTTATAATTTTCCGAGCTTTGTAAATTTAAATTTTTAATCTTTAAGTCTTAAATTCTTTACGCTATTAAAACATATCAAATTTAATTTTCTACCCGTCTGTTATAGTGCTTAGTGCGACGAAGGTCTTAGATTCGAATCCGAGAGAAGGCATGAATGCTTGTAATTGTATAGTGCCTTTGTGTGACATGGCGATACCCTAAATAACCATCGAGTCGCAAGTCTTCTCGAGAGCTTGTTGGAAGGCCCTTGACCACCACCAAAGTGTTCTCCGTCAGAATTGGAGTGGGACAGAGTCAAATTGTACTGTCATCTGCATGGTGCTCAGAGCTACGTCTAACGACAGGCGTAAAAATGTAGCCCCTTGCCGCGATGAATTTTGGGACCTTAATCTGACGTTACCGCCAATCAGGTGGCATAAGTAACAATAACCACAAATTTATCTTTAGTTATACAATATGATTTTCATTGCAAAAATAAATTCTGAATATTATTTATGATATTCTATATTCCTGATTTTTTTTAAATGAAATGAATTTTTTCTATTGTTTTTGAAAAATAGATAAAGATAGAGGAGGATTAAACTCACAAACATTTTTTTAAAAAAAATATCAAAACATTCCATATAATTTATTTATTTAAATAAATTGTTTAAATCATTAATTCATATGGGAAAGGGATATCTTTACAGAAAATTTGACTTGTCAGAAAATCAGGCTTTGCACAAAAAACTTATTTTTGTCGAAAATTTATCTTCCATATTGGATTTTTTTTCATTTTTTCATTTCAACTTACTTTTTTAATAAAACCACGGTTTTAAGTTTCTTATTAAACTTTATGTATATCACAATAAATTTTTTCTAGAGGCTTTTCTCAAAATTTGTGAAAAATATTCATTCCATTAATTTTCTAGCAGAATTGTTAAACTTTGAACATTTGTATGTTTTTTTTTAGTAACAAACATATTTTACAAGGTAAATTTTATATTTATTACCAAATTATTTATTAAATGGTTCATTTTAGTAGAATGTTTTCATTGAATTAATTTTTCTAGCATATTATTTTAAACAGACATGATATTGTAAAGTGCAAATTTATAACAAATAAATTGTGTGAGTTGTTTTTTTGTGAAATATCTTGACAAATCTTTCAGAATAACAAATTCGTTTCTTACTGAATTTAAGGTAAACTTTGTTTTAAATCCAATGAATATATTCTGTTTAGTTTTGTAGAATACTATTTGAAACTTCCTACATATATTAACTTAACTATGTGCGCGTAATAAAAAAACATACTTCTAGAAGAAATATCTTGTTACACGTAAAATTCTTACTGCCGGCAAAACTAAAATATGTGTTCCATTAAAGAATTTACTTGCAAAAAGTTTAATTTCCTGGACATCAAGTGCTTATTTTGGCAGTTATTGACTCATATCTAAAGTAAGAAACAATGTATTTTAGATTTTTCTTCTATACTTTACAATTAGACCGAATTTTTCGAATACTTTGACTATCACTATTAATTTATTTTCGTGCAAAAAAGCTGCTTTTATTAGTTACCTTCCGTTCTTCAAAACATATTAGTTGTAATGCCATTCCAATAGTTTTTAACACCTGCAGAAATTCTGACGCTATTTCAAACCATTTGTTTTATATTTAGTGTTGACATAATGGATTTCATTATCATTTACATTACGCGAGCAATTGCACGGGATATAATTAATCACAAACTATACTAAACAATGCTGCATCTGCTCTACGTTAATTACCTCAGATAAACTATTAGATACCAATTAGTTTAAGCAATTCTAGGAGTAAACGACTTTGTACTGTAATTATATCTCGTTTGAATGCTTGGAGGGGGTTTCAGGGAGATTGGTTGATCGACTGCTAAATTGAGATGTACATAAACACGTGCAATGTATAACACTGATATAATACACATATAAATATGTCAGTGCTACACAATGCATTTTATAATTAATTTAGCAGTTCTAAGTTAAAAACAAGTTTATTAATTATCAGTGACCCCATGGGTTTGTCTTATATATAATTTATAACAAAAATTAACACTTATATTGATAATTTTTGTACTGTTTATAATTTAACCTTGACTGACGATCATAAGTTTCGCGAATCGCTTCCCAGAGCCAACCGTTTTCCACTTAGGCACACGTATGTGATATATTGGGGGAGGGGGGAAGAATAAAGGAGCAAAAAAAATAAAAATAATTTGAATAAGTGAAAACTTCACAAACATTGTCAAGGTCCTTTTATTGCATTCCTGTGTCTTGGAATAATTTTACGGATAGCTGTGCACAGAAAAAATCATACTTCGGAAAGACGTATATATATACGTCTGGACAAATAATGGCTTTCACTTAGCGAGACGTTTATATGCACGGAGGGCTTAAGAGGAAAAAGTCGTATCGCAGTCTTAGCGTCAAAGTATAGTGTTATTGAATTCAGTGTATTGTTATTGTATGGGGGGGCGCGATGAAAATAATGATTGAATATTGGTTCGCGGGTATTGCCCCTTTGAGAAGCACTGATCTCTGCTTTCTGTGTTAAGTATGTTTTTTTTAGTAAAAATAGTAAATTTCTCATATTTTAAAAGAGAGTTATTATGACGAAAAATAGTGCTAAGAAAAGAAAACATACTATTTTCGCATAAAAAGGACCTCACCTACAGGGTGAACCGCAAAATCTTAAAAACATTAAAAGTAGCCCGTACCCTGGAAAAGTCAGCTCTCCTTCAGCTTAGAAGATAGACATATTATCCCTTCCGCCTGATAGGATCGTACAGCCAGATCATGGAGCTTGAGTCAAGAAGTGAACTTGTTGTAACACAAGTACCTGCACGAACAATTTGACGACATATGGTGCTACCACGGACTTTTGGATCGATGGACAAAGAATATTGCGACTTCCCTTGTTGCTGTAGTATATAGACGTACGATGACGGTAAAGCTGGATGCATGATCCCACCACGTCGGCTTTTCAGACTTGTCCTGGTTCAATGTGAAGCCTCATAATAGATATATCCGTTTCTTAAGGGGTCAAGAGGAATGCACATGCCCTGCTTGGGTTCGATATCACTGTATGGAATTTACCCCTGGTGCAGCAATTCAAAAACTGTGACGTTCTTGACTAGGAGGGTGGGATAAGCCTAAACGGGGGCCCACAGCATATCAAAATGTCGGAAATAAAGGATTATTTAAAAATGTAACTATCAGAATGAAGCAAAACAAAATGTGCATTCTGATATAATAAAAAATATAATAAACTTTTGCACCGATATAATGTGTGTGTGTGTGTGTACTTGCAAATGTATCAGTACTACTCAAAGTATTTGATAATTAATTAAGCAATACTACAGTTTAATGTCACACACCAGCCCAGTGATGGAGCAAGTTTAACAATTATTAGTGGCTCCCTTACACAGATTTACTACACAATTTAATGCTTGTCTTGAAAATATGTACGGCTTGCAATTAAAGTCGTATTGTAGCTTTATGCGAAGTGCATTGCATTTAATGCATCGTTATCGTATTGAAGCGGCGATATAGATTAAGATTGGAAATTGTGGGTTACCAATATTGCAAGTTTGAGAAGTACCTAGTGTGATGTTATGTACAGCCATTGGATACACACAACACGAGCACTTTTTATCAAGTCGTCAGTAATCTAAATATCGGTCGTTAAATCTGTCAAATCTTAAGGTTGATTGCTTTTCCCTATGTTCAAAAAATCGGAGACTTCATTTGCCTACCGTATCCTGATTCCATTCTGTAGAGAAAGGGCCCGTATGTTGCCTTGGTTAGCATGTTTTCCAGATATCTCAAGCAATGGTAACTTCTGGCCATGGGTTGCTGATATAGATTAGGTCACCATTACTCTGCAACCACTGTGATTGATGAAGTGTACCACAGACTTGATGAAGCATGGAATGACTTACTTGTGTTTGTTGTCCAAGTCTAGTTCCACTCCATGCCTAATACTAGATGCATACGATGCCCCGCGTGGAGCTTCTTTAGTTCCTGGAGGCGACAGCTTTGTGTACAAATTTCGAAATTTCGAATTCATTTTCACTTTATGCTAACTTTTTAATGATTATGTTAAAATGTTTATTTTGGGCACTGGATAAAGACATAACTCAGATTACAGGAGATGACGTAAAGACGAAATGAAATTTTCCAACCAGCATCAGTATAATTTTGATTCAATATCCTACAAGAAATAAAAGGGTATCCCATTTTATCATACTTAATGAAATATTTATTATTTCCTCTAAAATCAATTATAATATGGCGTTAATATTTTCAAAACACACGATTGCATGAGTGGTCTTAAGATTTCCCATCATCTATTAACATAAGATGCTGATACTTGGAATGCTGAGATGTAACACACGTTTAGACAACAGAAAATACATTTATAAAAAAAATTGTAAGAGCATTATTGTAAAATATAAGAAGGGTTTCTCCTAAATTTAAATTTAATGAACAAAGAAGCTGAAATCTTTCTGTAGATTTTAAAATATTTCGGTACATTTAGTTACTTGATAATATAATAACATAATCTTAACTAATATTCTTCTTTTTCCTCAGCAACATTACAGCATGTGTCAAGCTTGGAATGTCTCCGGGCGTCTCTTCCATCCAACTCTATTTGGAGCAACAGAGTGCCAATGAAATAGATATGAATATTTTCCTCAAATATTTCATTTAGTATTTCACAGGTGGGAAACCAGGAACCTTAAATACTCATTCGGACGCCGTGAGCTTCTTGTGCGCCCTTTATAAGAGCTGATAATTGTATTAATTAATATTTATGTATATAGATTACAACAATTTTAAAATCAATGGAATTAAATATAGAACGGCATGAAAGTATGTAAGTTTCAATGACTACTTGTCGGAGTTCTATTCGGAAAACTACAAGTAGGATTACTACTTGTTCTACTACTCATTTCAAATGTTAGAACGCCTCCTAGTGAAACATGGTAACGTTACCATACATGTTATATGATCTCTATGGCTGTGGGTAGCCCAGTGGTTAGAGCATTGGACTCCAAGACGGAAGGACCGGGCTCGATGCCCGATGCTCCCAAATACCATCCGAGTACACACATAGTACTTGCTCGTTAAATCAATGGAACGAAAGTCTTGTGGGCGTTCGCAGATGAAATCACAAGTTCAGGGAACTGGAGAATTTCCCCCTCCTTTTCAGTTCCATTCCCAAATTGTGGAGGTGGTGATCGGTGGTGTCGCCATTTATCGTAAATATCTATAGTCCCTTCGAGAATTTCACCGAGCTAAATCGTACTGTCTTCTGTATCGTGCTCAAGGTTAAGACCAACGACAGGCGTACATCTAGCCCCTTGCCACTATAATTTCGTCGGCCTCGATCTGACTACGTCAGATAGGTGGCATGAGCAACAACAACAACAAACAACAATATGATCTCTACACAGAAACTATTTTCTTACTATTACTGTTGTTACTGATTACATGTATGTTAAAATATATTTTTTGCATTACTGAGATGTAAATATTAATGAATTGTTTTATTATAAATTTCTGTTGAGTGAGATACAACAATTATGCACTAAACAAATGAGGCCTTTGGCTTATATAATGTAAAACTGGTAATATGGTGGTGGCACACTCGTCTTGTGTGTTGCTAACGGCCATTGATAAAATTTAGTTATTTTGTTACTTATTCTGTGCTTTTACTGTAGTACTTTTGTTTTATTGTATCTCTAGAAAGTATACTCTTTCATAGAGAAATGATTTAATATCCGTTCTTAATGTGAATACTAAAATATTTTACATTGTTTTGTTAAATAATAAATAAATAAGAATATTTTTATATCTTACTATATAATGCACCACAGATTTAAAATTGTACAAAAACTGTAATAATTTGATTAAAGTTGCAATTACAGGTAAATTAACCCCTGTGTTCCCTCCTTTATTACTACTTATTTTACGTGTGGACTCTAATGGTAAAATGTTTCCCCACCTTTGTAATACTTAATGATATGGTTTTCGAACAAAATATGCCTGATTTATTTAATTGCTCCCATACATTCTACATTGAACAAATGTTCTAGTTCAACTTTATTTCCGATAATATATCAGAATCTCATATTTGTAATTTCCACAAATTTAAAATTTAGAAAGCAAATATGAATGAAAGAATCCGTATTACTTAAATATCACGGAATTAAAAATCAGAAATATCATAATATACGTTTGTTTTATATTAGATATACTTAAACCGGAAAATATACAGATAAAGAAATAAAAAAATATCTATTAGATCACAAGAGGGACTATTTATCTAGAGTTACATTTATTACTCACCAGATGGTATAGTTTATATTTAAGGAAAGAACCTAGAAAGACTGGTGGCAGTTTTGCTATATATCTCAAGATTTTTGAAGCTTTCAATAATTCATAGGGTTAAACGTTGGTGATTACCTCCCTTTCATTCGAAAAAAAAATGATAAAATCATTCCTTTTTTCCTACTAAAGGGAAATTTATTTCTTAAGCATTTTGATTTAGTTACTTCACGTGAATGTGAAAAAAAATTATGTTGTTCTTTCGAAAAAGAAATGCTTTGAAGTACAGTTATAAAAGTAATAGAAAGAAATACCTAAAAGAGTCACAGCTTTTAAAGCAAGGTAAATTTTATTTTATCTTCTTTTTTTTAAAAAAAGAAAGCGTGGGTTTTGTTTAAAGAAGGACATTAATAAAAGTATATAAAGGCTCAAAGTAGTTTTAACACTTCAAAATATCTTCTTTTTCCTTTTTAAAAATTTTTATGCCTTTAAATTTGAAAGTGGCATTTATTTGGTGAACATAATTTACGCGTTTTAAAGATATTTTGCTATTTGACTCTTGGCAGTTTGAAGTCTTTAAGAGCGCTGCATGTTTAGAAAATGATAAAAAAAAGTTGTCTTTTGTTAATAGTATCTGAGTAAATTAAAATCAAACCTTTGTGCAACTGGTCATTCTCATCTTCAAAGCTTAATATTTTTAAAACTGTTTGATTATAAAATTTTCTGAATGCAAGACAATTGCTGGAATATAATTTAACAAAATACAAAACTATATATTACAATTAAATTGAATATATTCTCTTACCAGATAATCATTTGTCAAATTTATATTCTTTCCAATTAAACAATATATGTAATAAGTTACAAATGTAAAGTAAATGCCGAAGTTGGTGCATTACAAAAAAACTTTTTCTAAATTTTGAAAATGATATATGTTTTTATATTAAGTATGAAATTATATCAAAATCTAATATATAATGATATGCATATTTATATGTATATAATATTATATTAGTATAGACTCATATGAGATGTAGTTTTTTCAATAGTACTAGTGCATTAAAACAATAACTTGTTCATAAAAATGTATTTTTAAACAGAGCATGAGTTAATCTTCTCATTTTGATGAAAAATAATAAAATATAATCCCTGTTTACAAAATTCTTTGTAAATATTTAATAAAAAACTAATAATTAAATCATCTTATTACAATTCCTAAAAAGCTACTGATATAGTTCGCTTAACTATATATAAATGTAGGTAAATAGAGCTTTTTAATTACAAATATATTTAAACTAAGAAATAAAACGGCTTTAGTCTAAATTTTCATATGTGTATTCAATTATTTAAATGCTACAGTATTTAATATCAATTTCCAACAAAATAAAAATAATTTTAAATTTGTCATACATCCATATATACAATCTTTTTACATATAATTTTATACGAAGAATACTACTATTTTTAAAAAGGCATTTTGAAAAAATAGTTAAGTAAACAAAATCATATTAATCAGCATATATTTCTTTACCTGAAGTTTTATTTACATATTCAGAGTTAATTTATGAGATAAAAATGAATTATAAAATGGTACACAATGAGTTATAATTTTTAAAATTTTAGAATGAAGTAGAAATTAGAGCGTGTGATATCTTTCTGTATTAATTATAATATTAAGATTTATCATCTATTTTTTTATAGTATAAGTCAGAAGTTAATTTAAATATTCTTGAGCTTTAACTGTGTATATTGTTACAAATAATTCATTATCACGAATGTGATGGCCGGCGTTATTTAAGTAGAGTTGTGTTTTGATTTCTAGCTACTTATGACTTGTCTGACCGGGAGGGGTTTGTGCGTTGAATCAGTGTTTCGCAAACTGTGGTGTTAACTCCCTAGGCGGGGGTGATAATTCTGCAAGGTGGGTGCGAGTATATTAAAGTCAAAAACAAAAAAATTATTTAAACAAAATTATTAATTTACTGAAAGTAAACAAACAAAATACATTCTGTCATAATAAAAAATAAAATACATGTGTACCAAGATGTAATAAATTTATAGAAGAATCAGTACTGTGTGTGTGTGTCCATAATAAATTTAATTTAACAATATTGTATAAGTTAAAAACATTAATAATTACCAATAACCCCATGGGTTTGTCATACATAAAATTATACACAAAAAATTAACAATCATGTTGATAATTTATACGGTTTATAATTAATCCCTTAACTGCCGATGAAAAGATACGCGGTTCGCTCCCTAATGCCACCATTTTCCACGTGGACAAGTGTATGTGATGTATTAGGAAGGGGGAGAAAAGGAATCAAATAAGCAAATCCTCAGAAATAAGTAAATCCTTCGCAAACACTGTCAATAACCCTTTGTGACGGGCTCATCACGTTTTCCACTAAAAACTTCTCTTGGGTTCTTTGGGGCCGAAAAGGCAAATTCTGCCCAACCAAATTCAGAAGCGAAGAGCGATTATGCAAATTAAGAACCTTTTAAATAGCAAAGCTTAGCGTAAGCAGGGTGGCTACGGGAAGTGATTATACTAGGTCCATGTGTTCAAGTGCGTTAGCTAAAGTAAGAGAGTTATCGACATTCAAGAGTTAATCTATTCGTGCCAGAGAGTTCAAGAGAAGGTGGATGCCATTCCCCACGAGATAAACCACAACGTCATTTAGGATACCAGTGAGTTACTGCTTACCCCAGATATAGAGGTAGGATTGTTCAAAATTAATACTATGAACAGTATATTTACTGAGGTTAAGAGTAGGTTGTAAAGAAGATATAGTGATCAGAATCACACTTATTTGGTAGTTTGTATTGTGTGTCTCTTCACCTCAGATCCACTCAGTTAAAATAATAATATCCTTATTGTATAATGTTTAAGTTAAGATCTTAATAAAGATATATTAAGATTATGGAAACGCCCGGTTCTTCATTCACTCCCACACCTTTAGGTCACGAGGAAAACGTAGGAGTAAAAAAATTCTAATGTTCCAATGCCTTACACCTTTATTCATTCCAGAAGAATTTTATGGACAACAGTGCACAGAAAAGATAGTGCTTCGGAAAGACGTATATATACGTCCAGTGTAGCTTACGCTTTGGTTGAGAGAGACGTCTATATACGACGGTGGCACCTAATATTTTAAAGTCGTATTGCAGCTTTAGTGTTTAACTATAGAATTATTGAATTTTTAAGGATATTTAATTATCTTATCACATATTCATGTCTCGGACAACTCAAGAGTCTTTCGAACAACTGTTACTGGAATTTTTTCGAGCAGCTGTGAGATTGAAGGGTTTCCATACACAAAGGATTTGCTCTGACGTGAGTAGTGTCCTATTTTTGCACTGAAACATTACTCACCGATTTTTCTGCTTCGGAAAACGAACATTTAATTGTTTGAATAGAATTGTATTTTCCATTATTTAAATTGTATTTTTATTATTAATGTGCTATGTATGTTCATTTATATACTTACATAACTCCTATTAAATTCTTATTAATGTTGACAACTATTTTATATGTATTTTTGTATATCAATAAGCTTCATTGTCATGCCTTTCGCCAACGCCATCGATTGTATATACCTTTTGCATGATGACAACATGTTATTTGCTTCGAGTTGTTTGTGTGATGTAATTTGTGTGGAATATTCAGTTGCTGTACTGTTTCTCGCTTGGAGAGGCTTTCTCCGCACATTTGTCTAACCCTTTTTACGCAATATAAATGTTGTTGTCAAAAGGCAAGAGTCATCATTTAGTCCTGTGTGTGGCGGACTTCAATATTATTTCTTTTATTCAGCGCACGGTTTTGTTGACGGTATCAAACAGAAATAAAGAGCCCTTCTGTGTTTAAAATATTAAACGCTATTAGAATATTATACGATATAGTTACGTTGATCTGGTTTCGAGGATTTTATGCAAATCAGTCGCAAAGAACAAGGCAGTTCTTTAATAGCGATGCCAATTTATTGTCTAGAAAACCGTCTTTAAAATACAGGATTCAACAACAATATGCACGGAATAAATCTCAGAAGATCTTCACACCTCCAACAGCACAAAAACGCATTTGTTAGTGTTTAAAATACTCGTATGTAAAAGATTATTCACAAGCAGAGCCGAGTTAATCAGTGGTCACGGTCAAGGCTCGTTTACTAATTAACTCAAAACAATACTCACTAGTCGCTGGTCAAAACCAGACTGACTCAGCTCGGTAAGCGTCTCCCTATTTATAGCTCTAACGGACTTTCTAAAAAATTTCCACTTGCTTCACATAACGTGAAATTAGGGTTATTTCTCCACTTATTTCAAAGAATCCAGAGTGTCCCAAACTCGCCAAAAGTGGTCACCAACATCATCGCCAAACTGGTCACCAAATTAGTCGCCAAGTCACCAACTTGGTCATCAAAAATGCCGCCAAGATTTTTCGTTAAGTTCTCATTGAATCACCATTATAAGGGATGGCATTGCTTGTGAATATTACAGTTTTAACGTAAATTAAATATAATTTAGAGTAATATTAATATAAAGAGAGGCTTTAAACATCTAAATACAAAGTAATTGCACTATTTTACAAAAAATTTGTAACAATATTTTTGTTGAGTTTGACGAAGACGAGGTTGTCATTTTTACTCCCATCTTGTTCCTGAAGTAGAGTGACGAAGAAGCTCATTGGCTAGAATTTTGAATAATTCTTTCAGCTGAATAGGAAAAAGCTCTTCGAACTATGACAACTGGGTATAAATTGCTCAAAAGAGTTACGTTAGAACATCCTCTAAATATGTATACGTGTGATAAAACCTTAAGATACTCGACTACGTTCGGAACCGTAATTTAAAAAAAAAACACATAAATGGATAATTTTCATTAGAGTTAGTGTCACTCAGATTAGAATACATGCATAAAATTGTTTTAAGGACATTTTGACAAAAAAAATATTTAAATATAATATTTCGGCAAAAAATTAAGAATAACCTTTTTTCCAAATGTTCTCCTTTTGTGAGAAATGGTTCTATTATAATATTATTTTGCCTGTATATAGCTCAGACTTCTCTACAGAGGCTCAACTAGAATTTTTGAAAAGTTCACATTATTTTCAGAGTTACCACCAATTGAAATAATTATTGGCGTTTTTTTCTTAAAATTGCTCCCCTATGTTGCCGTAAAATATGCATAAACCCACTTCTAAGTTATATATTTCAAAAATTCTAGATGCGACTCTGTAGAGAGGTTTGAGGTCCATACAGGCAACATATTATCATAATGGAAGCGTTTTTCACAAAAGGAAAACATTTGGAAAAAAGGTTTTATTATGGAAAAAAATGGTATGTGGAAAAAAAATAACTTATTCTAAGTTAATTTTTTGCCAAAATATTGCATTTAAATATTTTTTGTTAAAATGTCCATAAAACCATTTTATACATTTATTCTAATCTAAGTAACACTAAATATCATGAAAATTACCCATGTATGCGCTTTTGCAAAATCACGTTTTCGAACGTAGCCGGATACCTTAAGAAACGAATGAATAAAATCAAATTGCTTTTTTATCTACAAATTATGAACTCAGATTATATTATATCAAGCAAACATTAGTTTGAATATCCTGATATTAAAAAGAATATAAGCAAAATTGTTGCATTTGTAGTCTTTTTTCGTGAAAGTAAATTATTACAATGGATGTTGCTTTGAGGCAACAGAATTGATTGAATATTCCTAAGAAACATGGTGAAAAGAAGTTGAGATGTTTCTTTATTTCACGAAACATTAATGGTGCATGTGTGCCTTTCTGATCATTCCTATGACATTTTACGAGTATCTCTTTTACTACAGTCCATTAACGTATCCCTTTATTGGATGAATGTCAAGAGAATACGACATACATTTCAGTAATTTTCTTTTTGTATCAAGGTAAAAATATACGTATAAGCAAACAATGCTTGATATATCAATTTCTATACTCTTCCTCTCTTATTTGAATTGCATTTCAATACATTCAAATTTCGTATACGGGGTTTTCAAAACACATTGCACTGTAGTTCCTGATCAATGTCAATGGACGCTTCAAGTAGTTGGTATATATTGTGTCTTTATGATATACTATGCTGGGATTTATTAATAGTGTGCGTATTCTGACATCAATCATATCTTTTTTTTTGCAATTTTTTGACAACAAAGAATCATTTACATACAGAAACATATGCATAGATGCATTCTTGCAAAAGAGAATTAACCTGGTAGGACGTTTTTGAATATTGCAGGAGGATAACAGATATTGGATTTTAAATGAAAATACGAAGTATTGAATAATATATTACGAGGAATTCAGATTTTTTCGGTAAAGAGATGAATTTTGAAACTATATATATATATATGTGTGTGTGTGTGTGTGTATTTTTCAAGATAATATTGTTTTTTGTATTGATAGAAGAATAGAAAATGCTTCGCTTTATATAAAAGTTTTACAGAAAAAGTAAGTTATTTTCATTGAGATTTTTGAAAATATTTCACGAAAAATATGGAAAAAAATTGTAATGCTTGAATTACAATTTGAGTTTGAATTACAATGCTTTGTTTTAAATTTCTTTTTTTAAATTAAGTTTTTTTCCCTCTGCAATAAAATATTACTTATTTCATAAATTTAAAATTTTAAAAAAATGAAATTCCATATTTATACTCAAATCTAAGCCACACCCCAAATTCTCAACAAGTTTTTGTGGAAAAAGAAAACTAGAGCAATTACAGGTGCTAAACTAATTTACCCTAATTGCCGCATCCAATGCAATTCTTTTAACCGATTCTAAGCCGCAACCGATTTTCAGTAGCTTTAATAGTAGAAAAGAAAGTGCGGTTTAGATTTAAATAAATAATATCTTAATATTTTATATAAGGAAACAGTATTAAGATTCTACGGTAAATATAATTTTAGTTTTGATGAAAATTCCTAATTTTAGATAACATGTACATATTATTGAAGGAATAGACTACCTCATTACCCTTATTATAAATTATTATCATATACACCAGGGATCTGCGACCTATGACACGTGTGCCACATATGCCACGTTGTACAATTCTTATTAACACTCTGTTCCAGTCTACAAATTTGTCAATTTCTGAAAAGTCTGCAGCTGATTCATTCGTATTGAACTTTTTCTAAATTCCAAAAGAAAAAAAAGAAAAAAAAATCTGACACACATAACCCCAAAACTAAATTTACAGCTATTTTGTAAATTAGGAGAGTGGTCTAGTCGTAGCGTATCGCTCTTCCCCAACACAGGTCAGGGTTCTATTTTGGGCCTGGGCAAGGTCGGCTCAGCCTATTACCCCAACTGTAGTGGGTCGACAAATGAGTACCAAACTTGCTTGAGGACTTAAATACTAGGTGTTTCACTTCAGACTGACCACCAGATCGGGACATCTGCTCATTCACCTCAGCACTCAATGGTAACGTATACTGGGATGCGTACAGTAGGCCCTGGCACGAATGGCGCTTTTGTGTGGTTCTACATATCTAATTAAAAAATCTTTCCTCATATGAAAAACATTTCGAGTCCGCAAAGAAATTGTTTACCAACTAAATGCTTAGAATCGTGTTGAAATGAAAATCACAAATTATACCTCTGATTTTGCGATATGATAGTGGAACGGTGCAAGTACAAGGTTCGAATTAAAATTTTTATTTATCTTTTTATTTCATTATAATGATGGGGAATACTTACATTTATGTTGTCTATTTCTTCTTTTAATATAAATATGTTAAACAGTGCATAATATACGTACATTTTTAATTTTTTTAATTTTTTTAAATAAACAGTTATATTCTATGCTGTTTATTTTTATAATATGAAATTTCTTTAAATGATGCAAAATTAATACGTGATTAAACCGCAAATCTATATTAATGACCTCTATTATCTAACTCTGCATAAATTATCGCAGGAATCAATTTTTTTTCAAAAATGTTTTACTGTGTATTACGCTGAATCATATTGGTAGATTGGTTTGACATGCCACAGTTAAAAGGTTACCTACCCCTGATCCACTCTAATGTAAGATCCCACAAAATAGTGACCTGGTACTGACGAGAAAAACAGAGAATAGTGCGAGAAAAATACGTGAAAAATACGAGAACTGAGATCATAACGACAAAAGACGGTAAGGCTAAAATGAGCGTTTAAATATTTCATTGTACCGTTTTTAGAGTTTTATTTAATTGTTTAACATTATGCCCACACTTGTAAATTTATGTTCCTAACACTTCTATTTTTCTAACACCAAAATTTCATAAGAGTCCAATTAAATTTAGAACTATTACTAATGGTTTTAATACATATATTACACAACCAGGCAAAGTGTTGCAAAAAGTTATACAACACACTCTAAACAATATCTCAAACTCCCTTATTGTAAAAAACAGTAAAGATATCGTTGAGAACATGCAAGGCAAGTGTATTAAATCTTTGCATAGCTATGACTTCGAAGACTTATTCAACTCTATTGATATAGAGGATATGATTTTAGAATTTACAAATGTCTATATTAAATATTCATTAAATAATTTGATAAATTATGATAAATTTAATACTATTATACAATTTGTTTTGAAAGAAAATTACATATTTCATAATAACTATTATTATCAACAAATTAATGGTCTGCCACAAAGTGGCCCAGCAAGTAATAGTCTGGCTAATATTTATTTACACTATTACGAGAATGAAAAAATTGATACAGACTCTTGTTACTTTTTCAGATACATCGATGATTTAATTATTTTCAGCAATAAAGTTGAATTTACCCCTAATTTAAAGTATTATCCACTCTACTTGAATTTAATAAAAACCAATTGCAATTTAGAATTAGCAAATTTCCTACATCTCCAATTAAAAGTTGAAAATAATATGCTAAAAAATCATATTTTTGATAAAAGAGACTCTTTTGGTTTTGATGTTATAAAAATTCCATATTGGAATAGCTCCCTTCACATTTCAATATTTTTAGAAATATTATTCTAAATTATATAAAAAGAAAGAAATATTTAGTATCTGAAGCAGTTTTAAAAATTAATAATTATAAAAAGTTCTTTCAAAGTTGCTTAGACTATAATTATCCAGCTAATTATATATATAAATATATGTCTTCAAAGTTATAGCTATTTAATTATTTTTTTTAATATATTCAGTTCCATTTAGTTTATAGTATATTATTCTTAATTTTCTCATAATAAGTTTAGTTACTAAAAATATATATAGATGGTGCCATTATTTTTAGTTATGCGTTTTTTTGTGTGCTTGACGTTAGTATGCTATTAGAATCGGAATACATCGGGTAATATTTTAGTTTTTTTGCACATTTTCATTATTATTACTTTTGGTCATAATCATTATTAACCTCTATTGCAATTATCTATGTTTATACATATTTATATTTGTCTATTTCTTCCGGATTCCTATAGAAATTTATAATTTTCCAATTCAATTATATTGATGTTATATTCACCCAAGTGGGTTTTTGAGCCTTTGCCTTGGTTTATAATCTGTGCTATTATGTCGAAAGTTTCCGCTGAAGGGGAAGGTGGAAATCTCGCAAAACACTGTTTAACCCTGTTTCACTGTCCTAAGCCAGTGACAGCTCGGGAAACCATAATAGTTTTTTTCACTATAGCTATATTTCTCTTTTTTTTGGTTTGTAATGGCTCCATGTTTTTGTTTCTTTCGGATTGTTCTTAAGATGTTTTTAGAATCTATTAGTCTTGTTTTTAATTTATTTACTGCTATATATATATATATATATATATATATATATATATATATATATATATATGGAATTTATGAGTATCCATACGCGTAAGCAAATACACATATATTTGTATACAAATACACTTAAATATAAACTTGCACATACAAATTTACAAATAAAAAAAAATTAGAATTTTGATTACTTATTTATCACTTGGTTTTAAATATGTATAAATTGAAATTAAAATAATTTTTTGCAACTTTCTTATAAATAGATTTCTCTTTATATTTTTAATTATATTTCTGACAGTTTACACACAGCCTTGATGCAGTTTATGCATCGTTTACATAAAATAGTTTCTTTAAAAAAATGTAAAAAATTGAGGTGCATAATTTCAGGCAAAGCATATGTAGAAAAAACATTTTAGAGCTTAATTAGAGCATTGTTTTATCTCGTTAAACTGATTTTCTTAAGCAAAGAAAGCTGTTTTAAAACTATCACTTTGCACACACCCTTTGCTTATGTATAATATTTATAAATTTGAAATTAGTATGAAAAATTCTGTATATGCTCGTGAGTTTTCTTTCTCTTTTAATAAACAACTATATTATTTCAGCTTTCTTTGAAAGTCATCTATTTATTATATGAACAGGAAGAGTTTCCAATGGTAACTCAGTTAAAAAACAAAAGAGAAAAGATAAAATAGCCCTCTAGAGAAATTGCTTATGCTATACAAATAAAATAAGGCAATGGGTTTGAACAGATAGGTGTTATTGGTCCATAGAGGATCAGACTGTGTTTGTAACATTTCTTTAATATTTGTGAGGCAAAAATAAAAA
Organism: Trichonephila clavipes; assembly: GCA_019973935.1. Taxonomy (NCBI): domain Eukaryota; kingdom Metazoa; phylum Arthropoda; class Arachnida; order Araneae; family Nephilidae; genus Trichonephila; species Trichonephila clavipes. The sequence goes on from BMAU01003580.1 coordinate 302,962, forward strand.
TAAATGGTAAGCATTTAAATTATAGAGAAAAAGTTAAGAGAGAAAAGAAGTAAACATCAATACAAGTATTTGATGAAAAAGTGTAGGAAAACTATTACAAGTAATGGTTTTATAGATTTTAACCTTCAGTCTCTTACCTAAAGTTGAAATACAGAGTGTTTTTTTTCCAGGTATAGAAGTTTAAGTTGGCATTACTTTCCAAGATGCCGACCGATTTAACATCTGTCAAGTGATTTATTCTCAGTTTGGTTTGGCAATTCATCAAAACGATCATCAAGGAAGGCGTAGATTCGTCGAATGGGCCCAAAACGAGATTGCCGTTGTTCCCTATTTTCATAAGCGAATTTTGTTTAGCGATGAAGCACACTTCTGGTTGAATGGCTACGTCAACAAACAAAACTGCCGCATTTGGAGTGAAGCTAATCCACAAGTGTATGTCGAAACACCATTACATTGAGAAAAACTGACTGTTTGGTGCGCTTTATGAGCTGGTGGAATCCTTCTTCAAAAACGATGAAGGCCACAACGTTACAGTCAATGGTGATCGGTATAGAGCCATGCTTACTAACTTTTTCATTCCTGAATTGAACAATCATGATGTCCAGGAGCTGTGGTTCCAACAAGACGGCGCAACATGTCACCCAGCTCGTGCCACAATCGATTTATTGAAAGACACGTTTGGTGACCGCCTAATTTCACGTTTTGGACCTGTGAATTGGCCTCCAAGATCTTGTGGTTTAACACCGCTAGACTATTTTCTGTGGGGCTATGTAAAGTCATTGGTCTATGCGGATACGCCACAGACGCTTCACCAATTGGAAGACAACATTCGCCGTGTTATTGCTGATATACCGCCACAAATGTTTGAAAAAGTCATCGAAAATTGGACGTCCAGATTGGACTACATCCGAGTCATCCGTGGCAGTCCTATGCCATAAATCATATTTAAAATGTAATGCCACAAGATTATCTTTCGAATAAAATCATTACTTTAATTAATATATTTTTAACTAATTGCAATATCGGATTATAAATGAGCAAAACATGCATTGTCATCCAAACTAAACGTGTTTACAAAATTTCTGCTCAATTCGTTGAAGACATCAGCTTCAAAATTGAGTTGCAAGATTCCACCCGAACATTTTACATTGCAAGTTAAATAAAAGCTTGTGTGTAAAATGGGTGTGGCAATGCTTCCCTAGTTGCCGTTGAGCCAAGATCGGGCAACAGCCGTTCATCTTTTCGTTTCAGAACCCTGAAAGTTACTCGGCATGGAACGATGGAGAAAGAAAAAGCCGCTCTAGCGACATCACTGAAGGCGATTTTTGTTTACGACTTCCAGGGCACATTCAAAGATTAAGTGAAGCATTGGCAACAGTGCATTGAATCAGGGGGAGGATGATTTCAGAAGTTCTGAAAAAATTGTAAACTGATATCGAATAACTGATTTAAAAAAATCCTTCTGGCAACTTTTTCAACAAACCCTGTTATGACTTATTTCCAAGTAAAAAGATAGTTTTTTCAAGAATCGATGAACAGCGAAATAAGGGAGAACCACCAACTAAGAAGTTGGATAACTTTCGAAAATTACTTAAGGGCAATTGGAATAAATAAATTTGGAGAGCTATTGCGCCGTATAGTGCCAGATGGAAAAGAGTTTTCGAGACAGCCTCGACCTACACCAGATTGTAATGCTTAAGAAGAAGCCTAAAATAAGCTCTTACACAAATGTTTAATGTGATTTAAGCGTTGTTGTATGCCATAGATACGAATAGGAGAGAAAGTTAGCTATCAAAAGTTGAAAAGTTACAGATACGACAGATAAATATTCAATATCGATTTAAAACGCCAGGTCTCAACGATTTACAGAAAGGAACTATAATTGGTTCTCTTCCAGTAGGGGTTTCACCTCAGCCGAAACTGGAAATTTAGTGTGAACAACCTAGCTTAAAATAATGGTCACATAGCAAAAGGAACAATACGTAATTTCTAAAAGAAAAACTGGATGGAAAGGGAAATTTTCAAACAGAAATCAGTGGACAATGATACGAATTATTCGTCAAAAGCATAAAATCATATTTGAGGAAATAGCAGTTTTTATATAACATTAGAGAAGACCCCATTTTCTAGGACCTTCATAGATTAGATTGTTATACTTTTGTTGAGAAAAGCGCAGATAGCACAATTATTAATTGATATCAATGACAAAGCATATAAGAAAGTCGGGCAAAGAAGAACAAATAGGAGTCTTGTACACTCGGAACATACAATTTTGTAAGCAAAAGTACTGTGACATATGATACAAAAGAGTATGATAGAATCATACCTTTGACTTATAATCTTATATTTGTACTATACACTTTATTGTTTAGATTGTATTAGCTCATACATAGATGAGAGTCGGGTGTTATGGAATGGTCAAGTAATATGGCATTACCAAGGTTTTGGCGCTGTTGCTGCTAATGCGTGGAAAACCTTTGAAATATTAGAGAAGAATGCAATGAGAGTTGACTTCTTGTTGTTGCCATATCACTCACTACAGAATAAAGTGTGTTTTGCGATTTTTAAAAAAAATTGTTTGTAAGTTTCCAACATTTTAACCTGCTTTTACTCACATTACTTGAACATTAAATTTAAGCATAACGTACACTAAAAGAATTGGAATTTGTAATACTGTGATCGTCTCTTAGCTGACGTTGTTTTGCCCTTCAGTTAAAAGGTTCATTTTCCAAGATGATGTATCGGGTGTTATGGAATACTAGGTGTTCCATAACACCCGATAGGGTGTTATGGAATACCTAGAATTCCATAATACCCTGCATGTAGCAATGAATCATTCCATGTTGATGAATCATTCCATTTTGATGTACCATTTATAATAGATTTCATACCATCAACTAAAGTACCAGAATATAAAGACGCTGTAAATGTATCTTCTGTAACAGAAAATTCTCCGAAAAGACCAACCAGTGATAATTCCGATTCAATGTTTTAGCTGTTTTCTGTGTACTCATCATGATTAAATTGGAGAAGGGAATGATGGTATTCGTGACTTTATAGTAAATAGAGTCAAAACCGAAATGACTTTCAAGCATTTTTAATAAATATGTCTTTTAGAACTAAAAATAACTGCGTTTCATGGAGTCGTAATTAGTTCTCCAGTGGTTTAAACTACCTATTCTAAATTACCCGAAGATCCCACAATGTTCTCCATTTATCATTTTTCTTAAAAACAATTTTTTAAAATAACAAAGTAAATATTATTTCTTTTAACAAATGATAAATCCTCCCAAGCATTCATAGTAAATAACCGTGAAAATTTTGGATACAATTTATCAAAAAACAGTTCAGTTATTTTTAGAATGTATCAACGGTATTCCATAATACCTTACTCTGTTCTATGTTTGAATAAATACACATGTATTACTTTTAGATTAGCTTACTTTATTTAATAGTTTTAAAATGCTGTGAAATGTTTTCTAGCTTGAAAATTTTGACGACCAATATTACTTCAGTTTTTAATTCCTCATAAAGTCAATGACTTTTTAAAATCCTCTTTTAAAGAAATTATTTCTTAAACTACGCAATTGATCTTGTAGGGTGTACACATTAATATGGAATTTTAAATATATTACATAACTTGTATATTCTTAACTTGTTATAGATTTCTGTATCTTCTGAGATCATTGTTGAAAATTGAATAGTGTTGGAAACAATGCATTTTTGTAACAGAACTTTAACAACAAATGAAGTTTCATCACTTGTTTCTAAAACTTAATGCGATTTGGTGAGTTTTTTGCTTAAGTTATCGTTTTAAAAGCGTTTTTGGTTATTTACTGATTTTCCCATTTGGAAAATATTGTCTGAAAATGCCTTTCAAGTTGAAAGCCTGGCTGAAAGCCAAATTGTGAGTATACTTCCCTTTTAAGTACAGTTCACTTTTCGTATTGGATGCTAATCATACACTCAAATAAAATACTCGATTAAAATCCCAACTAATAAAAATCACGAGAAAATTAATAAGAATTGAGCATTACAATACACTATAGTTTACATAAAAAGACTGTGTACATCGACCGTCGAGAAGAAAAAAATATTGCAACCAATTAAAATTTAATCTGTTCGCGTTTATATCATAGATGGACACTAAAAGCGAGTAAAAAAAATCAAGATTTTGCATATACGTTGCTTGTTTTTTAATCAATTGTGTTTTTTTTTCATTCCGTTTCAACATATTTAAGTCAATACGCGTTTTTAAAATAACAAATTTCTATCGACATTAAGTTTCCTGCAGTATGTTATACATTATTGGTTCGAGATTAATTTATACCACAACTCAGTTGGATTTAAAGAATCAGGACGAAATGTCTATTACAGTTAATTCTGATTTGTTTGTTCTGTGACATCATCAAGAAATATATAAACGTACAATTCGTAAATAATGTTCCTTAAACCATTTTTCCCTGTTTCAGGTTATTCAAAGTACATGAAAATTTAAATACATACGCCCATCCGGTATAGTGGATAGTGACGATGACTGTTGTACCATAAGGCCTGGGTTCAAATCCTATGGAAAGCATAAGTGCTCTTGAATATATAGGGTCCTTGTGGCATGGGGGTACTCTAAATAGTTGTCGAAGCTCCAAGTCCTCTCGTGAGGTTAGTGTAAGGAGAAGAGAAGTGGGACACTTCTGAGAAACTTCAGGGTTTTGTCCCTCCAAACTGGGTTGTAACCGAACCAAATGATACGGATACCTGTATGGTTCTCAAAGCTACGGCTAACGAACGGTGTGCTTCTAGCATTTTGCCACGATGAATTTCGTAGGACTTGATCTAACATCATCGGAAGCCAGGTAGCATTAAAAAAAATGAGAACCAAAAATGAAACCCTTCATTTGATCTTCAATGAACCTGGAGTTAATAGTTATATTTATCTTGCGCTATAAAGCTTCACAAGGGCTAATCGTGACAAATCCCGTCGTGTTGCACCCTGGTCAATTGATAAGGATAACACCTAAACTGCCCCCTTCTATTAATTTCAAAAGAAGGACCTTTGAGTCCTCTAAACCCCACAAAGACGTCCTCTACACGGCGGGTCTTCAGCAGTATAAGGCTCGAAATGATACGCTAGCCACGAGTCCGTGACCATGACCACTAGATTACCGCAGCCACTCCTACAAATAAGAAAGAAAATAAAGAATAGAAATATTATTACATCTTTCAAAATAATCTACAAAATGGAAAAGAAATTAAAAGCTGTGCCGATGTAATTATATCTAGCATTTCAAATTAAACAAATGAAATACATTTATGCAAGAGATGATCTCGTCGAAATGACAACGACAAAATACCGTTTTATCCATACAAAACTCTGACAAAAACAACTTATTTATTTTCAGGGGTTTTCGTCGTTCATCCATTCCCTACGAGGAATTCGAGGATGAACCTGGATACACTTCTGAGGAAGTCAAGGTGGAGCCCAAGATTACTGTAAGTAAATTCTTCAGAATTTTTTTATCAGATTTCAATTCGTAAGATTTCAATTTTCAAGGAGTTATAATTAAGCACTTATTGAAAAAGTATTTTACGAATATCAATCGTGATGTATCAAAATCCAGGGCTTCGAACAGGAATTGAACCGAAAACCGGAAAATACCGTTATTTTGATCGGAATAAAAACCGGAACTGAACCGAAAAACTATGTTTATTTCGGTTCCATATATAATCAGTTATTTTTTGTTACTGTAACCAACTTCTCAATAATTTCTAATTTAACATCAACCATATAATTGTCATCATTATATGTATATTGCTTCTCGATTTCTAGTTTTCATGTTCACTAGCACATTTTATGATTCAATTTGGCGTGAAACTACTTGTATAGGCAGATTTAATTCAGTTGAATGAACTAGAAGCAAAGATGATTTCTTAAGAAAAATATCA